>NW_026507104.1:0-36730 GCF_026875155.1 Cherax quadricarinatus | reverse complement strand
ACCCACCACTGTTCCTAGCTCCGACTAACCCAACTGAAGTCTCCCTTATTATCAACAAACTAAAAAACAAGACAGGAGATTTAAATACCTTACCAACCATTATATACAAAAAAGTGTCACAGGTGCTATCATCAATCATTGCAACACTCTTTAACAAATCCATTGAATCTTCTACCTTTCCTACAGTTCTCAAAATAGCAAGGGTCACCCCGATCCATATAGGAGACCACACAGACTTGAATAACTATAGGCCAATATCCAACTTACACCCTCTCTCTAAAATCTTTGAAAAATTAATCAGTAAGCGTATCTATTCCTACCTCATCTCCCGCAACATACTCAACCCCTGTGAATTTGGGTTCAGGCCTAATAAAAATACTAATGATGCTATTATCTACATGCTAGAACACATTTATACAGCAATAGAGAAAAAAGAAGTCCCACTGGGGATCTTCATTGACTTACGTAAAGCTTACGATACAGTTGACCACGAATTGCTCCACATAAAATTGTCGCACTATGGTATAAGAGGGGACTCCCTCAACTACCTAAAGTCATACCAGCAACAGAAGCCAATATGTATACACAAATGGGGCAAACTCTTCTGCATAGCCAATTACAGTTGGTGTCCCACAGGGAAGTGTCCTAGGCCCTCTTCACTTTCTCATATACATAAATGACCTACCAAATGCATCGCAACTACTCAAACCCACACTATTTGCAGATGACACTACATACGTCTACTCTCACCCGAGCCCAGTCATGCTAGCCAATACTGTAAATACCGAATTACAGAAAGTATCAACCTGGATGAGGACCAACAAACTTACTCTAAACATTGACCAAACCTACTACATTCAGTTTCGTAACAGAGCTACAGATGTGTCTCTTAACATAATGATAAACGGATCACCTATCACAAAACTCACAGAGGGAAAATTCCTAGGAATCCACCTTGATAATAGACTCAAATTTCAAACACATATACAACAAATTTCCAAGACCGTAGGCATACTATCGAAGATACGGTACTATGTTCCACAGTCAGCCCTCCTGGCCCTATATCACTCACTTATTTACCCCTATATCACCTATGGAATTTGTGCATGGGGTTCAACAACAATAAACCATCTCAGACCACTAATCATCCAAGGCTGCAGTCAGAATGATAACAAATTCCCACTACAGACAGCACACTCCACCAATATTCAAAACTCTAAACCTACTCACAATACAAAACATCCATACTTATTACTGCACCTACTACATACATAGAACACTTAACTCTGATATAAACCCTCCCCTCACATATCTCCTTACCAACCTCAACAGAACACATGACCATAACACAAGACACAGATCACTCTTTGATGTTCCTCGTGTCCATCGCACACCATGCAAAAACTTAATGCACATAAAAGGCCCTAAAATCTGGAATTCATTACCTGTGAATATAAAAGAAACACTGTCTGTTTATAAATTCAAGTCTCTTTTCAAAAATCACTTACTCACCCACACCTAAATAAATACTGAATAATTGTATCTCATAAATTGTATCTCATATATGTATCTCTTTATTGTATCTCATAAATGTCAACCTGTGACCCAATCAAACTTTGTTACTATTTAACTTCATTACCTAACAGAATACTCAAGACAACTCGCAGCAGGAGCCACATGGGAAACTCATCATCACCTTGTCAGTGACCACTTTGCAGTGATCACCACCTTCAACATCAACAGGCCTCCCACAGTTGTGCTGCCTCCTAGATGGGACGTAAAGACGGCCAACTGGAAGGTGTTCCAGGATTATCTTCATGACTGGTGGTCCACATACTCTCTATCTGAAGACTGTGATACAGCTGAACAGGAGCTAATCACTGTTTTCATCCAGGCAGCAGAGTGCGCAATTCCAAAAAAGTCCACAGGACGTACTCACAAAAGAGACTGGTGGTTCTACAACTACGAGGTGCGGGAGCAGAAGCACCACATCAACTCTTTTAGGAAGCTATACAGGCGTAACCCTACGGCAGAGAACAGGACTACTCTGAGAGCCAAGGTGCAGCATGCCCGCAGAGTCTCTCTCAGAGTAAAAACTGAGAAATGGCTGGAGTGGTGCTCAACATTCGGGCATCACACCACCTTATCTGAGATATGGGCAAGCTCAACATAGCAACTGGCAAGAGCAAGCCGAGGTCACCAGCACACCCGAACCCATCCCAGGAAGCTGAGAAATTAATGGAGTTTTTCACTTCCAGGGGAGCTTCCACTCAGCTCCCACAGGACATCCGGAATATACAGATGGATCTTCTGCCACAGCGCCAGCTAACGATAAAAGCTGCATGTGAGTCGGAAGATGTGACTGATGAAGACCTCACGGACTTGGAACTCCGATGTGCCATTAAGAACACAGGTGACACTGCCCCGGGCATCGATGGTGTTACGTACTCCATGATTGCACGGGCTGGGTAGAGTGGATGGGAGGCCATACTAGACATCATTAACAAGTCGTGGAGGGCCAGGACACTCCCAGCAGCTTGGAAGAAAGCTACCATCGTTCCAATTCCAAAGCTCAAGGACCCAGGCAGTATGAGACCCATATCGCTGACCAGCTGCTTAGCCAAGACTGCTGAGAGGATGGTGTTAAACCGCCTCCTATGGAAACTTGGACCCTCTCATCATCACATATTTGGCTCCACCAAAGGAGTGGGTACAGCAGAGTGCATAACCACGCTACTAAGCCAGATTGCTGATAGTAACAAAAACCTAGTATCGTCGTCTACCTCGACCTTGAAAAGGCATTTGAGCTAGCCAGCCCCACAGCAATTCTGGCAATACTAGCTCGGAAGGGAATCAAAGGACGCCTCCTGGCCTGGATAGAGTCCTACCTTAGGGGCAGGCGGGCCTGTGTCAGTTTTCAGGGACACTACTCTTCCTTTAAAATCCTGGAAAATGGTACACCACAAGGAAGTGTGCTCAGTCCTACCCTGTTTAACATCCTTATGCAGGAACTTGTGAGCCTTCCCTTTCATAGTGGTACACAGCTCCTCAGCTATGCTGATGATCTTGCACTCGTAGTGAATGGGAAAGGCAATTTAGAACGATAGGCTCAGAGAGCTTTTGACCTAATTACGCAGTCTTGCAAGGAACTAGGCCTCAAGATCTCGGCCGAGAAATCTCTTGCAATGATGTTCAAGGGACCAGATCCTGTGAATAGATTACATATTCAGGATATAGAACTTGAGTGGACAGGCTCCTACCTGTACTTGGGAATCTACATTGATAAAAAGTTGACCTTTCAGAAACAGGCCGAGTATGTCAGGTCACGTGCTCTACTCAGACTCAACGCCATGAGAGCCATGACGAGGCACCGTGCAGGGGCAAGCAAAGATGTACTTCGCTTGTACTATATACAAGCTATATGCTCGCTCATTGACTATGGTGCACCGGCGTTAGCTCATCTCTTCCCGCAGAGCAGGCAAAGGGTGGAGGTCGTACAAAATCAGGCGATAAGAACTATGCTTGGGGCCCCCATCTGGATCAACACAGTATGTCTCAGATCAGAGGCCCGGCTTCCTTCCTTGGCTGACAGAGTAAGATACATAAACGCCTGCAAAGTGGCCACAATTCTGCACCGGCAGCAAGGTACCCCACTAAGGAGACGGATATTGACAACCATGACACAAGATCCCACACTCTTCACAGACTACTGGATTCGTTCGTTTTGTGTTGCTGGGCGGAAGCTGCTGCCTATACAACTACTCCTCGAGAAGAGTTGTGACCTTCCTGTTGCTGGGTACCATCCACCACCTCCCTGGCGCCCAGATCCAGCCGATGTTTGCATCATGCAGCTACCCATCTCTAAGCGTCTCTGCAGTCAAGACACCCTCAGTAATCATGCCGAGACAAGCATGGCACTGGCAGAGGGAGGCACATGTGCAGTGTATTTCACAGATGGGTCTGTCGACCCTGACAGGAAGAGAGCAGCAGCTGGACTGTACCACAATGGTCACACACAAGGCTGGCGACTCCCTGACCACTGCACGATCCTTCAAGCTGAGCTGGTGGCGATTCAGCAGGCATTGTCACATGCCCTACGACATCGACTCCAACTTGTCATACATGTTGATTCCACCTCTGCAATCAATGCCCTCTCCCATCCTCAACCACAGGACAATGTTCACCTCATCACATCGATCCTGAGCATAATGACAGCCTTAGAAGTTCAGGGTAACAGATCGACATTGAACTGGATCCCCAGCCATGCTGGCATCCGGGGAAATGAGGCGGCAGATGATGCAGCCAAGGCAGCAACAGACTATCCACATGTTGGGATTACTGTCCCAATCAGCCTTCGACAGACCAAACTGGTGGCTGCCAGAGCCATGAAACTTATGGGGGAGGTCATAGGTGATACCCCATCTCAACAGTGGTACCGAGCAGCGACTCAGGGAGAACCCCCTCTATATGACAGAAGCTGGTCCAGAGCGCAGTGTACCGCCATCCATCGGCTTCGTTTGGGCTTCCCCACAGCCAAGATGATGGTAGACAAGGCTGAGGAGGAGATGTGCCAGTACTGTCAGTACGTTGTCCAGCGGCCCCTAACACACTATCTTCTCGAGTGCGAAGTTACTGAGACACTCCACAGGCAACAAGGAGTGATATTCCCTCCCGAAAAGGACCCATAGATGACTGCGGCCACACTAGTGTACCATGGAGTCAACGAACCAGACAAGCTGCTACCTGTGATAACAACATATCCTCCTCCTCGCTAGTGTCCATAGTTAGGAATACATATGGTGTTGTCGCTTATGAAATGCACCAGATGAACTGACCAGAAGAATGCTTGAGTAGCATATGTCGCATCATTGTAGAAACCTTTCTCCCTCGGGAGCCAGAGACGGGTCATCGCAAGATTGAGACCTGTGCCAGGACTACGGTCTTGACGAACATTATACATACACATACAGAATATTCCATTCTACTGATTACACAGCAACACAGTAAATGACCATATGACCTGTCTTTGTAATACTCATTTGTACTAAATTGTTATCTGTTTTACAATAATTTTTGTACCACTGAATATATCATTGATTAGTTAATCTTAAGTTAATTTTAAGCCTGCCCATAATACTCTGTATACAAGGGGCTTTGGCATGCTTTAAAAATTGTATTCCTAGTACTTCTCTGTATCATGTTAAAATTAAATAAATAAATAAATAAATAAAAAAATAAATAAATAAATACTGTTTGTACAGCAATGCAAGCAACCAACCATATGACCTGTTTTTGTAATACTCATTTGTACTAAATTGTTATCTGTTTACAATAATGTTTTGCCACTGAATACTTCATTGCTTAGTAAATCTTAAGTTAATTTTAAGCCTGCCAGTAATGGTATGCATTCAAGTGGCTTTGGCATGCTGCATTTAACTGTATTCTTTTGTACTTCTCTGTATCATGTTCAAATAAATAAATAAATAAATAAATAAATAAATTTAACATCTTGAACTTATCACTCAACACAGTCACATTATTGTAATCCTCGTCACTTCTCTCGGGATTATCTCTATAGATAGGTGCAGCTTCTAACCTTCGCCCACATATTAGGTGAGAGGGAGTCAGGATCTCCGCATCAGGAGTGTCGCTCATGTATGACAGAGGGCGATTGTTTACCCGATTCTCTGCCTCCACCAACACTGCACGAAATTCCTCCAAATTAATTCTCTTCCTGTGTAGCACCTTACGAAGACATCTTTTCACTGTACCTATCATTCTTTCGTACAATCCTCCCTGCCAAGGTGCTCTGGGAGTAATAAATTTCCAGACACACCCTCGATGGGTCAACAAGATTGTAAAATCATCACTCTTATTTAATTCCATTAAAGGTGTTGAGCACCCCACTACAAAATATGGTGGCATTATCTGAGATCTTTAAATCTTGACAGGACTCCTACTCAAATTTCCGGAACAGCTGTAAGAACTTTTCGCAGACATATCCTGAGCCACTTCTAGATGAACACCAAAGTAGCTGTACAAGAAATAGACATACATATACCTTCAAGGGGACACCATCTGAAGTACCTGTCAAAATGATTGGCCGCAAGTCCATCTCGGTCAATCAAATGGTTTTACCAACTGCACACGTTCCTTTGGGCAATGGTGGAGGACCTGGTACATGTAGGTTCGGGACTCCACCCCGACATATTACACACGATTTGATAACCCTTTGTACACTTTGTGCAGTCCCTTGTGGAATCCAGAAGGTTTCCGAATACAGTTTATAGGTTATCCTTACCCACCATGCATCACAATATTAATGGGCATTAAAGACAATCAAGGATTGTCAGGTGATGAGTATTTGGGCAGCAAGATAGGGTGTTATGAGCATATTCCCCCATTCAGCATTTTGTACCTGCCCCCACCAAATAAACATCATCCTCTAAATACAGCCCCATTTTTCTATATTGAGCCTTTCACAATTTTTCTTCATCATTAATTTGAACACATCCTGTATGTTTCTTTTTGGGCACCCTCTTACCATATTTCAAGATGGGAAAATATATGAGCTATTCACTAAGCTTAGTGCAGACACGACATCAGGATAACTCGTTGAGAGACGGATGCTTCTTGTATAGGGTGATAAAGTGAAGATGACTTCATTTCTTCCTCTTTCCGGGCTGCGACCACCGCTTCCCACCATTTATAACGAAATTATTTGGTGAACTGAAAGCGGGGTGTGAATTATAAACGTCTTCGGAGGCTTCTTACTTTATTTGCAAAGTCGTGGTGGGTACACAGGCTTGTGTGTTCTTCCCATGGTCCTGGAGGGCCATCCCATGAGTGGAGCTACTAGTAGGCCTTGTGTCTTCCTCTTAGGCCACTGTGAGTTAGAGAGAGTGAGTGTAGGACCAGCTTCCCACGGACTTGGACAGGACCTGAGGGCAGCACTTTAGTGTCCTGAAATATGAACTAAGCTGGCAGACAGCATGGGCTGTCTGTGCAGACAGTACATGCTGTCTACATACGCTCGGCCACCTGCCATATGGTCATCCCGGCCATGTCTGGCGGTAAAAAAAACTCGATCTCTCTCTTGTAGGAACAGGGCACAGTACACAAAATAAAAACATATATATACATATGGACATGGAAAAAAAAAACTTCCTACAGGGAGGGAAGAAAAAACATGTTGGGTGTGCTAAACATCATGGTCATAGGCAGTGAGCATTGAAGGGCATCACTGCATGCCTTCCTGCATCTTTGACAGATACTGCAACACAGGAGATATCGCTTTGGCTGAGCTGTGACGTAACAGGGTACGGTCTCCTCTGGAACGGTGAAGCAGTCATCGTAGGAGTCACTGCAGGTTTTCACTCAACCTGTGGCAAGACATGCTGGTGCCCTCGAGTGAGGCGTCGTCAAAACTCGGCAACTGGGCAGGACTTCTGGCTAGCGACTCAGGAGGACACTTCTCGACTGGTACTGTCACTAGGTTGTCACTGCCAGTGAGCGTGGAGCGAGTCATCGCAGAAACAACTGGGCAAAACATCTGGGAGTCATAACATCATACACAAGACTGCAGTGAACGAGCTAGCACTTGAAGTGACATCTTCTTTGTGCAGGCTGCTCACTGAAGCTTGACACAAGGCTGACACAGCACCTGCCAACAGGGCTAACTGTGGCTTGACGAGTGTCATTCTCTCGGCAGTTGGAGTTATAGCAGAGGTTAGTCTAAGCATTCCCAGACTTGTTTCTCTACAATATAACTGCACTCTGAAGGTCTGGAGGTGAAGTGAAACAAATCTCGATGGGAATCATAGCAGGTACAATTCTGCAGAACATCATGAGTGACGAGCATAAGAGCTTTCTGTACAAGGGGCTCATACACTCAGGGGCTGACTGATAACAGCTGTCAAATGCGCTGGTCACATCGGGTGACTTAGCACAAGTGGTGTTACACAAGAGACCCTGCATGGAGAACCACCCTACAACTTATTCAAGGCCACCTTCGCCCTTAACATACTAGTGATACCTAAAGGATTGCAAACTGATGGGCTAACCAAGCAGGTAAAAAAACAGTGCTGTTTTAAAATTCCGAAACTAGCCTACAAAGAAACAACCTAACTAAAAACATCTATTTCTATGAAAATCTGATGTTTTACGTCAATGAGTGCCTTACTAAAACAATACAAAAACCTTCTTTATCGCTAAGAAAATTACTACTATGGCCCAAAAAATCCACCAATGCTATGTGAGGGTGGAAAAAGTCGCAGTTAGGAAACAGCCCACTGGAAGAGATACTTCATCTCTACAGAAGCACGACCCTTAAAACATTCCTAAGTGAGGCTGGACTAACAGAATCAAGTAAAGTGCAGATAATACCCATAGTCCACCGTTAGTGTTATAATGTCATAAATTTGTGCCCCCAATAATATTCTAATACCCAAACTACTTTCTGATTGTCATTGTTGTATTCAACGACCATTCTACCTCATAGTCCTTAATAGTGGTTTAATATCACAGAATCTATCTCCTTTTTTACAACTTAACCACATTACTGTTCTATCTATTTTAGTATAAACTAACCATCAACTTGTCCTCAATAATTCTACCTCACTTTAAGAAATACACCAATTGCCCAATTTTTATTCTAAATCCATATTATTGCTCAATTTTGCTTTAAAAACAATATTGACCAACTCTATTGTAAACTTCTTTTCTATTGACCAATTTTTATTCTATACTTTTTAAAACTAGTATTTTCAACTACAACTTTTATATTTCCTGCTACCATCTTACTAGCAATTGATAACAAAGTCATTGGCCATTTTTATTTTTATAATTTTTTTTTTATTATTCTTTTGCTAACCTTAACTTGTGTATTTCATCCTGCCAAATTTAAATCTAGTTATACTCTAATTCTTGTAAACAACTTATAAATGACCTTTAGTGCAATTACAGTTGAGAGTCTTTTGCCTTTTTTTATATTATTAATTAAACTCAGTTGTACTATAGGGCTCATTCTACTCAGTACAAGTCAATACCAATTCCCCTATATTAGACCCATAGCGCAATTACTAAGATTAGAGACTGTGCTATTTTTAATTTGTTTTTTTATATTATTAGATTAAACCAGTTGTACTACAGCTCATTCTAGCTCAATACATAGTCATACCAAATTCACTATATTAGACCAAAGTGCAATTTACTAGTGAGAGGACTGGTGCTAATTTTTAATTTGACTGTGACGTCAGCAGACATCTCGAGGTGACGTCAGGCAGACATCGTGACCATTATGAATTCGGGCAGCATCGTCGGTGACGTCAATGTGATGCTGCAGCATACCACAGAATGAGGCCTGGACATCTGGCTTTTAAACAACCACATGGCTTTGTAGTATTAGATCCACGGACAATCGCCCACACCCGAAGTGGCATTATTGTTATTCAACGTGGTGTCGTGATACTACGTGGCATGCTGTATTGCCACTTAGCTTCGAGTGGCCTCAGGCCAATTGGATACACAGCTCTGGCAATGAAATCACATGTGAAAACAGCAGAAAACACAGGCAAGAGGAGTGAGTATGGTGAGTGGTATGGAGTAGTGTGTTGTGAGGAGCATGGGTTGAGTGTAATGGCGAGGAAGCATCTGTGCCCACTCTTCCCTCCTCCTGCCACCCACAAACACAGGGAGACACACTGGACGCAGAAATCACCACAAATCACCTCTAGTTTGCCTGAAAACATGCTGTGCTGAGCTGAACAACAACAGCAACATACAAGTTATGCTGAACACATGACTTGAGAAATGCTTGGATGCTGTAGCGTGGAGTCATCTTCACTGCGGACGCCACTTAACAGATTCTCGAAGAAAATTCGGGCAAATATCGTCTGGATCCTGCTGTACCTGTGTCTTTATGCTGAAGACGTGCAGACACGAACATCAGGTGATAACTAGTTGAGGAGACAGATGACTTCTTGTATAGGGAAAAAAAGTGAAGATGACTTCATTCCTTCCTCATCTCCGGGCAACAACTGCTGCTACCACCGCTTCCCACCATTTATAACGAAATTATTGGTGAACTGAAAGTGGGGTGTGAATTAATAAACGCTTTGCGGCTTCCTTACTTTATTTTGCCAAAGGATCACGTGGTGGGTACACAGCTTGTGTGTTTTCTGCCCATGGCCCAGGAGGGACATCCACGAGAGGGAGAAAAGCTAGTACCCTTGATTTCCTTCCTAGCTCAGGCCGCTGTGAGAGTGACACAGATGTGACAGCTTCCCACATGAATTGGATACAGTGCCCGCAAAGCGGGCCACGCACTCTTAGTGGCCGCGAAATATGTCTAAGCGGCAACATCATGGGCTGTCTGTTGCACACAGTACAGGCTGTCTTACAGCAGAGGCCACACAAAACACTTAACAAGTGGCGCATGTGGCACACAACACTTACAAGTGGCAGGGCACACAACAACACTTAAAAGTGCGCAGACACACCACTTACAATTGGAGGTGGCACACAACAACTTACAAGTGGATGGCGCGTCTCTGAATAACCACAAACACTTACAAGTGGAGGGGCAATACACCACCACATAACATAGACGGCTGTAGGCTACCACAAACACTTTACATCAAAGGTTGCAGGAAGGCAGACACACACAACAACATACACAGTGGTCGGGCACACAAACACTTTACAAGTGCGCGGGGAATCACAACACTTGACAAAACGAGGCAAAGTCCGGCTGCACACAAACACTATACAAGTGACGGGGAGCTCCACACACAACACTTACAAGTCTGATGCCAGGGACACACACCAACACATACCAGAAGTGGAGCAGGCGCACACACAACACTTACAAGTGGCGGGCACACCAACACTTACAATGTGGCGGGAACACACAACAACCCACACCTCACAAAGTGGAGGGGCGAGCACAAAAACTCAACACTTACAAGTGGCACGGTCGCACACCAACGCAACACATAAGCACATAAGAAGGGCGCTGGACCCGCCACACCACAACACTTACAATGGTGGAGCACACACACACTTACAAGCTGGCAGGGCAACACAACACTATCTCCAACAAGTGGCCAAAAGGCCACACACAACACTTACAGTGGCAGGGCACACAACAATACAAGTGGGCAAGGCAACACAACACTTAACGTGCCTAGCGCCACACAACACTACCAAGATGGCAGGCCCACCACAACACACACTTACAAGTGCGGCACGGCTACATCAAACAATCACTTACCAAGTTGTGCAGGGCCACACACCACCATTACAAGTGGCCGGGGCGCATTCACAAAACACTTGAACAAGTGGACGACGTAGCCACAAAACACAATTATGCCATACAGTGTCGAGCAGGGCACAACACACAGACACTCTACAAGTTGGCTGGTGGCCAACATCACAGCACTTACAAGTTGCAGTGGCACACCACAACCTATTTACAAAGTGGCCGGGCTACCCACAACACTTCACAAGTGGCCCAGAGGGAGCACACCACAACACTTAATATACCAAGTGGTCAGGAGCATCAAAACAACCAACAACTTACCAAATCTGGTAGGGGCCACATCACAAACACTTACAAGTGGCAAGGCGTCAGCACATACAACACTTACCAGTGGCAGGGGAGCACAACACCAACACTTACACAAGTTGGCAGGGGGCACACACAACTTACAAGTTGGCAGTAGGCACACAACACTTAATTGTGGCAGGCACACACAACACCTACCTACAAGTGGCAGGAGCACACATCACAACAACTCTATCAAGTGGAGGGGCATACACAACACCCTTAACCAGATGCAACGAGGGCATACACAACACTTACAGTGGCGGGGACACAACAACACTAGCTAACACAAGATGGCAAGGGCACACACAAACAACTACAAGTGGCGGGGCACACAAACACACAACATGAGTAAATTGCGCGGGACACCAACACACTTAAAAGTGGCGGGGCACCCAACACTTTCCAGTGAACGGGGCAGCTACCACAACAACTTACAACTGGCGCAGGGCACACACACACTTACAAGTGGCAGGGAGGCCACAACACAAACCCTTAACGGCGGGGCACACAACCTCTTACAAGTGACGGGTCAACATACACAGAGAACACTTACAAGTGGCTGGGCACACCCACAACACTTACAAGTGGAGCAGGGCACACCACAACAACACTTACAAAGTGGCAGGGTAACTACACACGACACCTTACAAGTGGCAGGGCAAACACCACACTTCAATGTGCGCAGGGCAACACACACACACTTTACAAGTGTAAGGCCACCTCACAAACACTGTAACAAGTGCAGGGCACATACAACAACTTACAAGTGGCAGGGCAGCACACAACACTGCTACAAAGTGGCCAGGGCACACACAACACTTACAATTGGTAGGCGCACACACAACACTTTACAAGTGACGAGGGCACACTCACAAACTTTACAAGTGGCCAGGGCGCCACACAACATTTACAAGTGGGCAGGGCAACACCAACACTTAACATTGTGGCAGGGCCACACACAACACTTTACAAGGTGGCAGCACACACAACACTTACGAAATGGAGGGCAATACACAACCTTACAAGTGTAGGGGCATACGCCAACACTTATAATGAGTCGTGCGGGAGCAACACAACACTTATCAAGATGCAGGGTAACACACAACACTTACAAGTGGACCGGGGCATCACAACACACAAACTGTAAAGTGGCGGGACAAAACACACAACACTAAAAGTGGCGGGGCACACAACACTTTACCAAAGTGTCGGGGCACTCACAACACTTACAAGGGCAGGGCACACACAACCTTACAAGTGGTCAGAGCACACACAACACTTACAATGGCTGGCACACAAGCACTTACAAGTGTCGGGGCACACACAACACTCACAATGTGGAGGGCCACACAACCACTTACAAGTGGCAGGGCACACCCAACACTACAAGTGGCGGGGCACACACAAACACTAACAATGGCGGGGCCCACAAACTTAAAGTGGCAGGCACACAACACTTAAAGTGGCAGGCACACAACAACACTCTATACAAGTGGCAGGGCACACAACACATACCAGTGGCAGGGCCACAACACTTAAAAGTGGCAGGGCACCCAACACTTACAAGTGGAGGCACCGACACAACACTTACAAGTGGCAGAGCACACAACACTAACAAGTGGCAGGAGGCACACATCACATACAAGTGCGGGGCAACACACCATACACTTACAAGTTGGAGGGGGCACAAAAACACTGCAAGTGGCAGGGCACAGACACAGCACTTAAAAGGGTCTGTGCACACACAACACTTACAAGTGGCTGGGCACACACAACCGTTACAATGGTGGCACACAACACTTACAAGAGGCAGGGCACACACAAGACACATAAATTGGCAGGTTGCTCACACACTTACAATAGGCAGAGGGCGCACACACAACACTTACAAGTGGCAGGGCACACACAACACTTTTACAAGTGGTAGGGCACACACAACACTTTACAATGACAGGGCATCATACAACACTTCTATCAAGTGGCATGGGCACACACAACACTTACAAGTGGCAGGGCACAAAACACTTAAAAGAGTGGACAGGGCACACACAACACTAACAAGTGGCAGGGCACACAACAACAATTACAATGGCGGGGTGCACAGCACCAACACTTACAAGTGCAGGGCACACACAACACTTACAAGTGGCATGGGCACCAACACAATCACAACACTTTACAAGTGGCAGGGCACACACAACCGCTATACAAGAGGCATGGGCAACACACAACACTTACAAGTAGCAGAGTGCACAAAAAACACACGCTTACAAGGTGCAATGCACACCAACACTTAACAAGTGCAGGGCAAACACACTTACAAGTGGCAGGGCACACACAACACTTACAAGTGGCAGGGCACACAACACTTACAAGTGGCAGGGCACACAACTCTACAAGTGGCAGGTGCACACACAAACACTTTACAAGTGGCAGGCACACACACATACAAGTGGCAGGGCACACTAACACTTAAAAGTTGGCAGGGCACACAAACAAGTGGCAGGGCATCACACAACCACTTACAGTGCAGAGCACACACACTTACAAGTGGCAGGGCACACAACACTTACAAGTGGCGGGGCATCACCACAACACCTTACAAGTGGAGGGGCACATAACACTTGCAAGTTGCGGCAGGGCACAACACAGCACTTACAAATGGCCTGTGGCACACACAACACTTACCAGTTGCGGAGGCACACACTCTCAGTAGTAGTAACCAGTTACCCAGTCTCAGTAGTAGTAACCATTACCAGAAACCGTTCCGTTGAACTCAACGACCAACATGTCCTGCCTGAGTCACGGTCTTTTCCTATTGTGCTTGACTGACACTCTTTCAAAAGACCCACTCGCACACGGTACTTGGGCTGGGCAGCCGGCTAAGTCAGTATTCAGTGTAAGACCAAGGAGATAGGTACGAGCTGGGCAAGGGATCTCCTCCACATATACAGCAATTATACTTAATAACAGCCTATTGAGTATTTCTTACCAAATCCACGTATCGAACTCCCACATGATATCATGTGTACAGCGGTGTGTAGCATGGATTTATCGTTTTTTAAGGGTAATTTTAAGGCATTAGAAAGAAGACTGTTGTAGTAGCTCTGCAGGGTCAAAGGTGAAATCTCCACCAGGGGCCGCCCTCCCCTCACTACCCTCCAGGCCACAGCCGCTTTTATACCCTCACTCACTACCTACTGAGCCTGCAAATCCTGATTTGGCAGCCATTTCAAGCTTCCTGGCCTCAGATTCTGTGGCTAATTGCTTCAATCTCCGAGGGTTGACCCGTATTTAGCAATTAAGCCTGTCGTAAGCCAGACTGTTGGAAGTTGAGAAACGCCATCCAGCCTATCATCCAGCCTGTCTCCTTTCGATCCCACTGCTCCTTACCTCCGTGCTTTGCTTGCACGTTACACACCTCCCCCCGTCTTTCACCAGTCAGCCATGTCTCGTGGGGTAACCAGTCAGACCAACCGTCCTCTTCTTAACCCAGCTGAGAGAGAGAATAAGCCACGCAGTAAGAATGTAAGCCAGTTCCTACTTGAAGTTTTGCTATTCGCGTTGGTGCTCCCTGTTGGATGCAAGAATGTGGTTTTTCACGCATTCCTGTGGCATAGAGTGGGTTAAGCCAACCTTCGTGGGTGAGTGGGGTATGCCGCGGACACCTGCGTCCATCACCACTCTCTCCCACCCAAACCACCAGCCATCCAGCGCCATCTACCTGTGGTTGCTTTGCCACCCTTTGAGATACCGGGTCCTAGTACTGTTTTGGAGCTCACATAATTGGTCAAGAGATGTAGCTGGTGCAACTATAAAGCCAGTTATGTGGTTCTCCTAGAAAAGCATATTCCTTCCGACAACATGAAATGTAGGAGGCGTCAGTATCACCGTGCGCTGACACCTAACCCAACCAAGAACCATAACCCCCCGCCCCATCACCATACTCGCACACGACCCCGTCTCTACTCTACTACTGCCAGACTCCAGTGATAATTTTCTTGAGGCGACAATTTTCTTGCATTTTAAAGACATTCTTGCGTGTGTGAGATATTTATAGTAAATTGCTTGTGTACTCTAAACCTTGTGTTTTTCACAGTGTAAAACGCATATTTCTTTGAACTCATTATTCTTACAATAATTTTCATGTTTTTCCACTTCTATCTTATATTTATATTCTGTGTTTTTCTTTATGCTATCCTGCTCTAGTAAGTATTATTGTGTAGTGTACATCATCACCCTGTGTAGGGATCATTTTTTTTATTGTATTCTTTCAGCGTTGGTAAATTCTTCAGTAAGTGTCATATGTATTTCATGCAGTGAGTATTCACACCCAGTATACAAATTTATCCATTTATTTCTATGTGTGTCTTTTTTTTTCGTATGCCAACATGTCTCATTCCTCTAATTTTTCGCAGACTGTGTTACCATTATATTTGCCAGCAAATTATTTGTCGTATCAATCACAGTGGGGGGGGGGGAAGCAAAGATTTTTTTGTAATCAGTCACAGCAGAATTTGGTTGTAAGAATATATTTTAAATAGAAGTGTGCTCCTCTCACCTGTAAGAGATGTTAATTCCCTGTTTGTTCCTGTGTTTATTTTATTCATATTTTTATAATTCTTGAACAAATTCACTCTTGATGCAATTTCAAGTACTTTTTAAAACGTAAAGTGTTTTCTTTACTCTGCTTGATAAATTGTTTTGTCTAATTTACAATTAAGAGTTTAAAGTGTTCAATCAGTTTATTTTTTTTTTGATCTTCATAATTTTAATTCATCTATTTAACCTGAGTTTTCCCAGTGACACTTTATTACTGCAGTGATTTTATTTCTACGCACCTTATTTTGTTGCTCTTGTTCAGCATTGAATTATTTTGTTTGGCAAATGAGTTCTGCAGTATGAAATTCTTTTCTTTAATTAATTGAAATTTATTAAGATATAATATTTTAATTTTGCGTCTATGCATTCTTAAAACTACTTAATTTCCCAGTTAACAATTTAGTAATTTTATTTTATACTTTTTTACATTGATTTAAAATTTCATTAATTAATTTCTTCTTATTAGCAAGATTAAAGACAGCTCATTTTGGCATTTAATTCAGTCTCCAGTAATATTTTTACTTGTATATTCAATGTACAAATTTTTTTTTTTTAATTTTGGCCAATATCCCTATAAATTGAGTTTTCTGGCCAATAGTCCTTTGAATTGAGTTTTCCTTCCTCTTGCAGTGTTCTTAGACATATATTATGACTTCTGCAGAATTAGTTGTATATCTTTTCAAGTTTCAATTCTAGAATTTTTATATCATTTTATGTTCATTATTTTTGGCCGTTTATTTGTTCTCGTGCTACTTTGCCATTATGTCTCACATACCGTCAAGTGACACTTAGTGATGTCGCCACTCAGACATCTCAGGCACTACTGCTGGTCCTGTCAACAGCCCTCACAGTTCCTTACCGACTGAAAGACCGACACCCAGACACCGAGATATTATAGATATAACTCGTGTTCCCTTGATGCGTTACCTTTTATTCAATGGCCATGTACATAGTCCTTGAAGCATGGTTGCAAGCCATTCCGTTCTCGTGCTATGCCCTTAGGAATGAAAGGTCCCTCCTTCAGAGGAAAGCCATTATCGAATTGCTAAAGAAGCTCTTTACCGATCTCCTGCTTGCTGTTACACGTTGTTTGATCCCTGATATGCGAGACTTCAGGAATCTTACTAAGTGTCACAATATGAGACTGATTCGTTCTTTCCTTGTCCCAGTAAAAACAGCTGATCCAATATGTCGTTCTTAAGGGAACTAGTGAATGCTATACACCCATGAGTAACGAATCGTTGAGTGCATTTGCTGTTAGATTAGACAAACGTTTTATCATCATTTATCAATGCTGTCCAATCATCAAAACTTTTCTCCCTGAAGAGGCTAAACCATTTAACAGAAACAATTGCTAAAATAGGCACTTTTGGAGCAATTAAAGAAATAATGCCGGGCCTGCTTCTGTGTGAGCTTTATGAGGCTCATACCTCCAACTGTAACCGATGGAACCACTTACAACTTAAATCATGTACGTTCGTTGTGCCCCCCAGGTGTCAAACTTTCCCCTTGTATCAAAAGTAATTGTCACACATATGCCTCAGTCTTGCACCACCTCTTGTTTGCGCCACAGAGACAAATATAGTCGTCCAACCATCTCAGAGATCACCCAGAACCAGTGGTACAGAGTCGTTAAACACCACGTAGTATTCAAAGTACATTCAGTAACCATAGTCGGCGGAATTGTTATAACTGTGGTTTCCCGTGACATATTGCAATTTAATTTCCTGATAGTTACCCTAAGAGACGTCGTACTGATGCTGGGTACTCAGATCTTTCCCTACTGTAACTTACATAGAATACATGGACATGACACATCTGAGTGCAATGCTCTCTATAACCTTCATACTCATGGTCTTTCAGTGGTCGTTCCAAACCGCAGAACCCATCGAGGTAGAAACAGATATCTTGGTTCTCAAAATAACCAGAACCGAGGCTCATTCTTTCAATTATCAAACAACCAGAACCAGGCTCGTTTCTTTCCAGTCGGGGGAATTCGAGCGCCCCAGTCAAACCTCTTCCCCATGGGACAGGAGGTGATAATGAGTACTACCCCTCTCCCGTTCACAACTCCTTTGAAGCCTTAAGTCAGATCTCGAGAATGACAAACCCTGTCTGAAGGAGTGAGTTTTGTATGGTCTGTTCCCTAAGCCATTTGTCTCAGACATAGATAATTTTGGGGCGATGGAGTTATGAAACAAGTCCTTTTACTGATGAAAATCCACCTTTTTGTTAGCACATAACTTCCAATGCAACAATAGGCCCAATAGTGCCAAGCATCTGTTTTATAATGCGCCCGTTCAAATTGTTCATGGACTCTGGTGGCGCAAATCAATATTATTAGGTCTAGTTTGTTTAGGAAAGAAGTTACTACGACATGTCCATTCTCGTAGAACCGACTCCTGTGTCCTCCCTTAGTGGAGTATCTGGTTCTCCAAAAAAATGCGGTCCGAGGTCTGACTTCCCTAACCTTTTCTATCCAAGGTAGAGACTTCACTGTTTCCTTCTTTGATGTCGACCCATATTTACTTTCCCTGGTGACCGTCTAACTGGGATTTGTTCCATGCGAGACTTACGCATTGTGCTCGACCCTTATCGATGGCAATGCACAAATTTGACGACTTAATCGTTCCATTCTGAGGTTCCCAGCTTGGATCAGAAAAATCTGTATTAAACCTGCTGCAGAGTATGATGTAGGATTAAGTCCTACAAGCTAATGCATTCTCCAGTAGTTGGTACCGCAGCGTCAGGCACTGGTAATTCTGTCACTGCACCATCATGTTTCCAACCTATACCTTCAGATTGCAGGATAGTCCACGATGCCCTGCGAAGTGTTCCGAGACGCTCAGATTGCCTTGAGTGCACAACCTATCCCTGCAATGACCTGCTAGTTCGAGTAGTGAGTTGTCTCCACAGGGGATGCCTTTGTCCGGAAAACAGTTTTAGCTGCAACTAGTAATGCCATCTCTTGTTGATTCACATGCCCTCTGCAAAAGACGTTCAACTGTTTCCGGCTAGTGCTCATCACTAGAGTGTCTGTAGTTGTTCCTAGTGTCCGATGGTGATAACGTCCCCTAGTTGACAGTGATTCCTGCAAAGGTAAAGGTCCATTATGTTGAATCCATCGTATACATGTTGTAAGAGATTGTAAGATCCATTTCTACCTGGCCAACACTTCTGGTCACAGTGTTCGCCTTAGGGCAAATACCAATCTTTTTTGACCTTGTTCACTGATCCTTAGATTACCCTGTTATCAGGTAGAGGATGAGTCTTAGTCACCTGACCAGTGGGTCGGTGCTATTACTGCGGGGAGACCGTCATCCACTGCACTGATCAATCTGTTTCCACCAGTTGAGGAGAAAGACTAGCCTCCCCTCCCACTGACTTCCCAGATGAAGTCAAGCGTTTTGTTGACTTCTAGATTTGAACAACGTCGTAAAGCATTGCTATTACCAGGTGAGAAGATGGGTATAACGAACTATTGTCCCATCGTATCCCACTTTGAAACCTGGTTCTAGACCTATCTACATACTCGTACAGAAATGCCACATTCCACAAGTTGCTGTCGCAGAAGAATGATCAATCAACTGCTTGATGACGGAGTTATTGAACTAGCAATTCACCTTGGAATGCACCCTTGATACTATACCTAAGAAGGATGTATTGGCGTCCAGTAATTGACTTTAGGAAGTAAACGCAAAAACCATCTCCAGAATCGCTTTCCACTTCCCTGTACGGTGATCTTTACGTAATATCGGAGATAACAAAGTCCTTTCAACCCTAGATTTGTTACAAGGGTTTTGGCAAGTCCCTCTTCACGAAGGACATACCAAGAGCTAACTGCATTCTCCACTCACTAACAGTTCATTATCACTTTCCCTCTGATGGCATTTGGATTACGATCTTCCCCTACACGTTCTCGAGGCTCATGGACTAATATCTTTAGAGGTCTCATAGTAATGCAATTTAATGGTGTACTTTAGATGACTAATCGTCATGTCTAAAGACGTGGAACAACCACTGAAAGACATGATGTAGTACTTGGTAAGCTTGAAGAAGCCAATTTAAAGATCAAACTGTCAAAATGTCAATTTTTGCAAGATCAAAATTAAGTTTCTTGGTCACTATCACTCCTAGAGGGGTTACAACTGACCAAAGGAAAAGTAAACTGGCAGTACTAAATTTTCCAAACTCCCAAAACTGCTGATGCCGTATGATCCTTTGGTGGGCTTAGCAGTTTTTTATAGATCTTTCATTGCCAATTTTTTCTTCATAGTCTGCTCTCATAACTGAGTTGCTTAAAAAGATGCTCCTTTTGTTTGGACCTTTCCGTCAAGGAAAGAGCATTCCAAACTTCTAAAAGAAAAGCTAACATCTGCTCGCCAAATTTTGAAATTTCCAGATTTTTCTAAGCCCTTTCTATCTGACAACTGAATTGCTATTTTCATTGGCATATGGGCCCTTACTAGCTCAGAACTGGCGAATGGCAAGACAACCGCAGTTGCATTTGCCTAGCCGAGTCGCTTAACGAAGGCTGAACGTAATTATACAGTAACTGAGGCAAGAAGCTTTTAGCAATAGTAGGGTCTTTTAAAGCACTTCCGAGACATTATTAATCAGTACTCTTTCATGTCTTGACAGATCATGCTCACTGATACCCGCTATTCCAGAACAAACAACCTACTGGAAAGTTACTAATGGACCTTGACTATCCAAGAGTTCAATCCCACCTTTGAGCATTTACCTGGGCAAGTCAAATTAGTCGCAGATGCCTTATCGCGACATGTTAGTATAGTAACTGCAGACACCCTCCATTTAGGCTGGAAGATGTAAAGAATGCTCACGAACAGATCCCATGTGTCCTGGTGTGATCGATTCCTGCTCCAGGAAGATCTTATTCTAATGTGAGCCACCAGCACCCATCATGTGACTTTCTCATGAACCAAGAATTACTGTATCCGAACTAGCCGAGTTGGGTACTCCTAGCAGAAGAGTTACCAGTAGTAATTCCACATCACTAATGAATGTAGCCTACAGCTAGTTTCACGATGTACCGGTGTTGCACACCCTGGTATGGATTGTTCATAAAAACCAGCCAAGATTGAAAATACTTTTGGCCCGTATGGCAACTGATATTTCTGAGTTTGTTAGGAAATGTAGTGTTCTGCATGCAACATAAAGGCAATGCAAATGGTCCTAATCCAATCCAAGTGTATCCAACTACTAGCGACCTTGGAAAGGAGTTGCGCTAGAGATTTTGTTAACTAATTTCCAATGTTCCCTCCAGGTAACAAACCATCTGTGTGTTATGGGGAGACCGATTTCCACCAGATATTGTGAGTTAGTTCCTAATTGCAGATAAGACTGCCCGAGACAGTAGCTAAAGCGTTTAAAGACGCATTATCTGCAGGCAATAATACCACTCCTAAGTCCCTAGTAACAGATAAAGGAGGTGAATTCTGTAATAAATTCCTTGAAAATTTGTGTACCTTGTACCAAGATCTCTAAATCCACCATTGTTCCTCCTCATCTGCCATCAAATGGGTTAGCGAACGAAACCAATTAAGAAAGTACTTATGTCTTGAGAGGCCACGATCAATCCCAATATTAGAAACTGGGAATGAAGTTATACCTGATGTGTCAGTTGTGCTAGTAAATTCTGCTTACAATGATTCTATAGGTGAACACTCCACATTATGCTTGTTGGGTAGATGACGTTTGCCTTATGATTGTTTATATTCTAATCCGAAACAACTTTACAAACCCTGTTGATTTCGTAGCAACTCGTACCAGCTTAGCTCAAAAGAGTGTTTTTAGAGAATCCGTGAATCACTTCATAAATCAACAGCTGAATTTACAAGAGTCCAAACACTCGATCAAAGCCATCCAAAAATCAAAGTATGGTTCGAGAGTTATGCTGACTTCACTTTACTTTAACAAAACATCTGCAATGCCAAGCTTGATCAAAAGTTTGTTTGGTCCTTATCGAGTAGTTGAACATATCACTGGTAATAAGTATAAGGTTAGAGAGATTAGTACTGGTACATGAGTATAAAGAAATCGCATTTGGATCATATGAAGTTAGTATGTGATGATAATGATTTTCCAACCCAGCCTAATGTGACAGACCCTGACAATCCTCCTGATCCTGTACTTCGCCCCCCCCCCGACCCCCTCTTTTTCCCTGATACTCAGTCAGATGATCAACCTGAATGTCGTTTATTCCCTACGTACACGACAGGTATTGAGAGGGGAAAATCCATCAAGTATATTTGTAGACTTCCCAATCAGATTTGCTCAAATACAGCATGATAGCCAATCTACAGAGTTTGATCCTCCAGAGATGACACCCATTCTGCATATGCCAATCTTACCCTAGCAAGTTGGGTTAAATGTAAAATAACCTGTATAGATGAATAATTATCAGTATCAACTTAATCAGTATTCAAGAATTTTTCTTGTTGTTCATGTTCTCCTTCCGCATTCTGAGAGTTAACAGTCTAGATTTGCATGCACCGAATCTGTCTTTCTGTTAAACACTCTTTCTTTAGTATATATCCTTCCCTCAAATCCGTAGATCACAACGAATGACAGATCGATCGATCAAAAATTTTTGTTTTTTATCAACTTGTAATCTCAACGTAGAGTTTCAGTTGTTCTTTGTTGAGTTTAAGTTGTACTATATATACCTTGTATTGCATTACAGTTTCATTACGTAAGCTTTCATATCCATGTGTTCTACCATATATAATGATTTAATTGTTGTGTACTTTTGACATTGTATAGAATCAGCCCATAGGCCGTATACCCTGCCATCTCTAGTTTGTAATTAGTGTGTGTATTGTCGGGACGACATACGTTATGCGTTCCGCCGAGCTCTCAGTAGTATAACCAGTTAACCAAGTACTCAGTATTAGTAACCTAGTTACCAGTACCGTTACCGTTAGACTCAAAACGAACTTACAACCTGTCTCTTGCCTGAGTCCTCCCGGTCTTTTATAAATGTGCTGAGCTGACACTATTTCAAAAGACCCCCCGACACTGAGGGGAACTGGAGGCAGTCCGGTCTAAGTCAATATTACGAGTGTAAGCCAAGGAGATAGCGTTACTTCTTTGGCAATGGCTCTCTCCACATCAATACAGCAATTATACGTAATAAGGGCAGCCATACTGAGTTATTTCTTACCCTAATCCACGTATCGAACTCCCTCATGAAAACACAAACAACCGTTACAAAGTGGTTGAGCACACAACACTTAACAAAGAGGACCAGGCACATCACAACACGTTTTACAAGTGGCAGGCGTACTCAACACACTTACAAGTGGCAGGGCACAAACAACACATTACAAGTGGCAGGGCACACACAAACTTACAAGAAGTGGTAGGGCACTCATACAACACTTACAATGACAGGGCACATACACCAGCACTTACAAGCGTGGCAGGGCACACACAACACTTACAAGTGGCAGGGCACGAACAACAACTTAAAAAAAGGGTTTGGCAGGGCACACACAACATCTTACAAGTGGCAGGGAGCACAACACAACACTTACAATGGCTGGGCACCACAACACTTTACAAGTGGCATGGCAACACACAAACACTACAATGGCAAGGGCACACACACACTTACAAGTGCAGGGCACACTCAACGCTTAACAAGAGCAGGGCACCACACAACAACTTACAAGTAGCAGGCACACACAACGCTTACAAGTGGCAAGGCACACACAACACTTACAAGTGGCAGGGCACACAACACTTACAAGTGGCAGGGCACACACAACACTTACAAGTGGCAGGGCACACAACACTTACAAGTGGCATGGCACACAACACTTACAAGTGGCGGGGCACACACAACACTTACAAGTGGCGGGGCACACAACACTTACAAGTGGCATGGCACACACAACATGGATTGTACACTTATCAGTTATTTTCTTACAAAAAAAATTTGCTGTGACTGATGCGACAAAAATTGCTGGCCACCCTACTTACTACTAACATTATAGAGGAAAGATCAAAAGTGGACCAAGAACTTGCCAATGTCATAACCAATTTCCAAGACCATAATGACCAACAAGCAACTAATCTGACCTGTTGAAACATCCTCCCACCACAGTCACCCCAAGAGACCCTGCATGGAGAACCACCCTACAACTTATTCAAGGCCACCTTCGCCCTTAACATACTAGTGATACCTAAAGGATTGCAAACTGATGGGCTACCAAGCAGGTAAAAAAACAGTGCTGTTTTAAAATTCCGAACTAGCCTACAAAGAAACAACCTAACTAAAAACATCTATTTCTATGAAAATCTGATGTTTTACGTCAATGAGTGCCTTACTAAAACAATACAAAAACCTTCTTTATCGCTAAGAAAATTACTACTATGGCCCAAAAAATCCACCAATGCTATGTGAGGGTGGAAAAAGTCGCAGTTAGGAAACAGCCCACTGGAAGAGATACTTCATCTCTACAGAAGCACGACCCTTAAAACATTCCTAAGTGAGGCTGGACTAACAGAATCAAGTAAAGTGCAGATAATACCCAAGTCCCCCGTTAGTGTTATATTGTCATAAATTTGTCCCCCCCAAAAATTCTAATACCCAAACTACTTTTGATTGTCATTGTTGTATTCAACGACCATTCTACCTCATAGTCTTAATTTGTTTAATATCTACAGAATCTATCTCCTTTTTTACAACTTACCCTTTACTGTTTTATTTTATTTTATTATAAACTAACCATAACTTGTCCTCAATAATTCTACCTCACTTTAAGAAATACTCAATTGCCCAATTTTATTCTAAAATCCTATTATTGCCCAATTTTGTTTTAAAAAACTATATTGCCCAAACTTATTGTAAACTTCTTTTTTTTGACCATTTTTATTCTATACTTTTTTAAACTAGTATTTTCAACTACAACTTTTTAATATCCTGTCTACCATCTTACTAGCATATTAAAACCAAAAGTCATTGCCATTTTATTTTTATATTTTTTTTTATTATTCTTTTCTACCTTAACTTGTGTATTTATCCTGCAATTTAAATCTAGTTATACTCTAATTCTTGTAAACAACTTATATAAGACCTTAGTGCAATTACAATTGAGAGTCTTGTTTCCTTTTTTTATATTATTAGATTAAACTAGTTGTACTATAGTCAATACCAAATTCATTATATTAGACCATAGTGCAATTACTAGTGAGAGACTGGTGCTATTTTTAATTTTATTTTTATATTATTAGATTAAATCTATTGTACTATAGCTCATTCCTAGCTCAAAACATAACACTCCACAAAAGTCATTATATTAGACCTTAGTGCAATTACAAGTGAGAGTCTTGTTCTATTTTAAATTTGTATTTTTATATTACTATTTTAATACCTAGTTTGTACTTTAGTTCATTCCAGCACAACACATAACAACATCAACTTCATTAGTGTAGTAGGACTATACTCTATATGACCAAATACGCTAGTATATACTTTTCCATAACTTCCCACCACAAACAGATAAATTCAAGTTTAAAACTAGAACTCAACACACAACTCGGATAAAAATAACCATAATTTAAACCTAGAAGATGATGATTACGTTTGACTCTGATCTAAACCTCCATATATCCCTGACACGCAATCAAAAACCTATTGGAAAGTAACTGGCCTTTTATTTCACAGCAACAACAAGCCAGCACTACCTAACCTGCTAAAAGTCTATCAGGACTTACTGCAACATCAGGTCCTTAAGCATACACTATTATGGACCTCCTGGCACTGCCCTTGAATCACTAAAGACACCTTCTCCTGCCATTTTCTTACTGAGACCTGGCTTAAGCAGGAACACAATAGATATCTAAAAACCCTCAAACTCAGATACACAGCATTCACAACTGCAGACCAAACCAAGTTGGGGTGGTAATTGCAAATCTATTACTCTAACCAATTATCTTGTAATAGCACCACTTGCTTAGTGATGAATATGGGGATCATTTTTTGCTAATTTTACTGTAAAAAACCTTATGACACCTAAAACTATCGGTGCCATTTACCGATACCTCACACAAACATCCCAAATTTCAGTGAGAATTTAAAGTCAGCTAATAACAAACAGACCAATGAATAAGCACCACCTTCTCCTCTCAGAGCTGGAAGACTAACATCAACCTGGCTTACTAGATGCTCAGCCTGGTAACTGATTTCCAGTCAACAATATGAACAACACACTTTCTCTTACCAACAATAAAACTTAAAAAACCAACCAGGCTCACTGAGACAAGTGCAACCATTATAGACCACATATGACCAATATAACTAGCCCCCCTTAATCAGGGATCATCACAGATAGCACAACAGACCAACTACCCTTATACCTTCCTCCTGACTAACATTAAGTAAACCACCACTTGAATTCAACAAAGTCTCATTTAGACTCCATGACGAGGCCTCATACAGGAAGTTCACAGCCTGACCTAGAGATGTTGACCTGGCCTACAGAATTCTCCAGGCCAATGGTATTGATGACTGGACAGACATTATTTCTTAACAATTTACTAGACTATAGCAACAAACATTGTCATAAAAACGAAACAGATCACAAACAACACTGCTTTGGTTGCCCATGGCTAACCAGACCCATATCTTTGAATCCATTGACAAGAAACCACCAGTAGTTGATTTTTCCTCTGTTTGAAAAAGGGCGAGGAATTCCGGTTTCGGGGGGCCTTCCTCGAGCGAGGAATTCCTTTGGTGGGCCTTCACAGAGCGAGGGAATTCCGGTTGGCTTCCACTGAGCGAGGAACTTCCTGTTTAGGCTTCCACTAGAGGCGAGGTATCCGTCTAGAACCAGCGGCTGGAGGGTCCACCTTTTCACACCTAGGTGTACTTCCGGTTTTGACCATGACCACGCCCTCGAGACTACCTCACACCTTGACCCCCCCAACCAATACCTCCCCGCCCCACGACCCCCCCCTTCGCGACCCCCCTTCGCGACCCACCGTCGCGCCGCGCGCTCCCTCGCCCCGCGCGCCCGCCCGCGCGCCCGCCCCGCCCGCGCGCCCGCCCCCCTGCGCCCTTCGCGACCCCCGCCCGCGCCTTCTGCTGCGCCTTCTGCACAATCGTCCCGGATCGCCCCCCACGCCCTCGAATTTTTTTCCGATTTTTTTCGATTTTTTTTTGATTTGCATTTTCTCTTGTGCTTCATCCATCTCCTCAGATTCAAATTTTTTTAGTTCCCCCTCCCACTTTCATTCACCCCCACCCCAAAATTTCTTTTCTCGAAATCAAAGTCTCCCACTTCCTCGATCCCCCTCCCACTTTCACCCACCCCAACCCCAAAAATTTTCTCGAAATCAGTCTCCATCTCTCGGACAAGTTTTGATTCGCCCCTATGGGGTTTCGAAATTCTTATGATCTCCTTGATTGCCCCATCCCACTTTCACTTCAATCAACCCCCAACCCTCAAAATTTCTCGAAACAAAGTCTCCATTATCTCCTCGGATCAAATTTTTCTCGAAATCAAATCTCCATCTCCTTGATCAAGGGTTTTTGAATTTCTTCTCCAATTCCTTGGATCAAATTTTTGGGTACCCCTCCTTCACCCCAAATTTTCTCGATAATACCAATGACTCCATCACCTCGGTCAAGTTTTTTTGGATTTCCCCCCTATGGGGTTTTTCGCAATTTCCCCCCCCTACCCACTTTCACCACCCCCCCAACCCAAATTTCTCCGTTAAAACAAGTTTTGGATTCCCCCTATGGGGTTTCGAAATTCTTATGATCTCCTCGATCAATATTTTCTCCGAAATCACAGTCTCCACTCCTCCGGATCCCCCTCCCTCCCACTTCACCGCCCCCAACCCCAAAAATTTCTCGAATTCAAAGTCTCCATCCCTCGATCAAGTTTTTTGGATTCCCCCTAGATGGGTTTCGAAATTCTTATGATCTCCTTTGATGCCCCCTCCCACTTTCACCCCCAACCACCACCCCAAAATTTCTCGAAATCAAAAAGTCTCCATCTCCTCGAATCAAATTTTTCTCGAAATCCAAAGTCTCCATCTCCTTGGATCAAGGGTTTTTGAATTTTCTCCAATTCCTTGGAATCAAATTTTTGGGTAACCCCTCCCTTCACTCCCAAATTTTCTCGATAATACCATGACTCCATCTCCTCGGATTCAATTTTTTGGAATTCCCCCCCCTATGGGGTTTTTCGAAATTCCCCTCCCACTTTCATCACACCCCCCCCCCCAACCCCAAAATTTCTCGATAATACAAGTTTTGGATTCCCCCCTATGGGGGTATCGAAATTCTTATGATCTCCTCGATTAAGGTTTTTTTTTGGATTCCCCCCTCTGGGGGTAAGCATTCAAATGAACTCCCTCCTAGGGGGCAGGGTGCTCTCCTTACTACAGTCTAAACAAGTGTGACGTCCAGTATTCCTCTCATTAATGTGTTTACTCGACGGTCAGTGAACTCACGCGATGACCCTAACACCCCACACAACACAGGCTGAATCATGAAGACCCTTTTTCATATAGAGTTAATCAGGGGATATAGTACCTACATCAAAGGGAAAACATTTTCATCATCAGAAATCACATTTTTTTTTTTTCGTTAATACTCAATTTCTTACAACACAAGTCCTTAGACATTGTTTTTAACTATTTCGATCTCAGGTCACTCCTCCCTCACGAAGTAACCTCCTCCCCACCCTCCCAAACCCTCACACTCCAACCAACACCTCACAATTGTCACTTCATAAACCCCCCCCCAATTTTTCCGTTTTTAAAACCCTTTTAGTTCATTAAAAGTTAATAATGGACACAGTGCAATCAGAAAGTCCCACCACATCGCATACCTCCACTTTCGTATAATTCCTACTTCACAATTTTACATATACGAAGTTTAAATACCAACTTTTACATAGAACATCTTCACATATACACTCTCATAAATCATTTGATACTCACAAAAATACCCTTTCTACCCATTTCCAAACAACACGAAATACTCCAAAAATCATTCGAACACCCCAAATTCACCTCTGAAATAACTCCCAGAACAACCTTCAATAATCACTTGCACATCATTTGAACACCTTCATAAGTAACTCTCATAATCATGTTGTACACCTATCAAAAAACACCTTTGAATACTCACTTATACACCCTTGAACACCTTCAAAACACCTTCAAACACTCTCTTAATCATTGAACACACTCAAAACACCTTTGAATAACCTCAAAACACCTTTGAACAACCTCAAACACCCTTGAACCCCTTCAAAACACCCTTAACACCTTCAAAAAACAACATTGAACACACTCAAAACACCTTGAACACCTTTGAACAGTTCCAAAACACTATTTGAGTAATCCCAAATAAGATTTGACAGCTCAAATTTATCTGCACTTACACATTTCATAAATTACAACTCATCCTCCCAACGCCTCCCTCATCTCCAGACTAGGCATTTTCTCGTTTTTATACCCTTTTAGTTCATTAAAGTTATTAAGGGGACACAATACATCAGAAAAAAAAAGTCACAAAAAACTAACTCAATCACTTTACTTTGAACAACACCAAAAAAAAAGAACACTGATACACCCAAAACATCATTCGAACACCCCCAAAAAATCACCTCTAATTAAAGTCCCAGAACACCTTCATAAGTACTCCTGCACATCATTGAAACACCTTCAAATCACCTTGAACATTTCCAAACACAACTGAAACACTTCCAAAACACCATTTGATACTCCCAAATACAACCCGAATACTACTAAAACATACCACGAATACACTCAAAAACCCACCAAAATCACCATAAACTAAGATCAACCACCCACATCCCACAACCCCCACAACCCCCAACACCTCACAATTTTTTCTCATTTTAACCCTTTTATTCATTTATTAAAGTTAATAAGGGGACACAGTAAATCAGAAAAAGTCACACAACCCACTTATAAACAACTTTTTCGGTACTCTAGTTCGACAACAACCACCCACATCCCACAAACACCCCACAACCCACTCACCCACACCCACACCCCCACAACACCACAACCACAATTTTTTTCCTCGTTTTAACCCTTTTAGATCATTAAAGTTAATAAGGGGAGACAGTACATCAGAAAAGGTCACAGCAACAACAACCCACAACACCCCACAACCCCCAAGCAACCCACTAACACCCACACCCACAACACCCCCACATCCCCACAACTTATTTCTCGGATTTAACCCTTATGAGGTTCATTAAATTAATAAGGGGACACACCTACATCAGAAAAGTCACAACACCTCAACCCCCTTCATCACGCCACAATTTTGTCTCGTTTTCAAATAATTTCATCAGAAAAGTCACAACACCCCACATCACCCACATCACCACAATTTTTTTTCCTCGTTTTTAAACCCTTTTAGGTTCATTAAAGTTAATAAGGGGACACCACTACATCAGAAAAAGTCACAAAAACAAACCCACTTATATCCATCTTTTTTCGGTACCTCTAATTCGACTACATTACCCGCAACACTCATCCATTACCAATTTGTTAGGTAAGACACATATCAATAAAACAGTTAGACACATTATTTCCGAAACTTTCGCCTACACAGTAGGCTTCTTCAGTCGAAATACAGAAAGTGGCAGTAACAAGTAAGAAGTGAAACCGAGATGTAATTCCGTCCATCACCCTTAAAGTCGAAGAATTTGAGGTTGTCAGTCCCCGTCGGGCCAGGAGAAGATCAGTTCCATAGTTCAGGAACTATCTGACTATGGAACTGAACATCTCCAGCGAGAGTAGTTAGGACCAGAGATTGCCCGTAACGCACAAGAATTCTACGACTTTAAGGTGAGGGACTGATTACATCGTCTATACCACTTCACTACTGTTCTGCCGACTTACTGTATTCGACTGAAGAAAGCCTACGGATAAGGCGAAACGTTTCGGAATAAAGTTGTCTACTGTTGCATATGTGTCTTACCTAACAACCTGTCGGTATGTAAACCATTTTTAAATTCCCAATTTATTCACATTTTTTTCCCCTTCTTTTTACTACAAAATTTCTAACTAAAATCCTCTCATACCCATCTCCTTGTATCCACATAAATTAATATTAATACCGCATCACTATCCCAACTATGCGACATGTTTTAACACCCCTCCATTCATTTTCCAATATATCATAACTTTTCAATTCTATAATTTCTTTTAAAATATGCACACATTAAACCTTTATATTCATAAAATCTCCCCATATTTCTCATTACAACCCTCCCCCGTACCCCTCCCGAATCCTCACCTCGCATTTCTTCACATCACTTCCACCATTCTCCCAACACACCTCTTCTGAACACACACAAAAAAAATCAACATTTCAACATCCACAAATGCATCTCAAATCCACTAAAATACCTGTAACCAAGATATTCACAAAACTCTATGACCAACCAACACACACACACACACACACAACACATACCCACAGCACCTAACCTAACCTAACCTACCTAAACCTACCTAACCCACCGAACCTTCCTAACCTTACCTAACTGATCCTAACCTAACCTAACTTATCCTAACCTAGCCTTAACCTAACCTAACCGAACCTATCCTAACCTACCCCTACCTAACTATCCAAACCTAACCTAACCCTAACTGCCATAACCTAACTAACTAACCAACCCTAACCTAACCGACCTACCCTACCTAACATTACCTAACATAAACCTTAACCTAGCCAACCTCCCTCAACCAACTTAACCTAACCTAACTAACCAAAACCTAACCTAACCTAGCCTAACCTAACTTACCTAACCTAACCTAACCTCTCCTAACCTAACTTATCCAACCGAACCTAACCATCTTAACCTAACCAACCTAACCTAGCCGAACCCCTATCCAACCGTTCTCTACTTAACTATCTTAACCTAACCTTACCTAACCTTTACCAAACTTAACCTAACCTAACCGTACCTAACCTAACCTAACCTAACCTAGCCTAACCTAACCTAAACCCTATCTTTATCCTATCTAACCTGCCTAACCATTACCTAACCAAACCTAACCTATCTTAACCTAAAACCCCCACCTAACCTAGCCGAACCTATCCTAATATAACCTAACCTAAAATAGTATTGAAACTTCCAAACTACATTAGAGTACTCCAGAATTACTTGAACGACTCCATTTTTGATATTTCCAAATTAGTTTTGAAAACTTTATCGTAAAATCGAACACATTATATGTTCTTGTTGGTAAACACACTCAATGGTAGAAATAGTTACTCGATTTTCCGAATAGAACACACTTTCCTCGCTCTGAGAACTCATGTGGGTCACCCCCCTTCCCCCAACACCACTGGGTAATGCGGTTTCACACCCAAGGTAGGATTTAGATAATCAAGAACACCTGCGTCCAACTCAGGACAGAACAGACGCCATGAAATGCGGTAACATCCCAAGGTAGAAAATCATCTCTTTCCAGACCAACTGTCTATCCTAACCTAACCTATCCTAACCTCACCTAATTCCTAACCTAACCTAATAAATCCGTCACCTAACCGAACCTTAACCTAAACCTCCAACAATCACCTCTATCCTAACCTAACTAACTGCCATCAATCACCTCTATCCTCCTAACCTAACCTAACCTAACCTAACCCAATAACCCAACCTAACGCCATCAAACACCTCTATCCTAACCTAACCTAACCTATCTAACCTAACCTAACTCCAACAAAACACCTCGAATACTACTAACATAACCTAACCTTAACCTTACCTAACCTACCGAACCTAACCTAACCTAAAACCTAACCTATCCTAACCTGTCCTAACCCTAACCTAACCTAGTCCCAAACCTAACCTAACCTTACCTAACTAACTTATCCTAAGCTAAACCTAAACCTAACTTATCCTAACCTAACCTTTCCTAACCTAACCTAACCTAAAATAACGAAACCTGAACCACTTAACCTATCTATCTAACCTAACCTAACTTATCCTAACCTAACATAACTTAATCCAAACCTAACCTAACCTAACCTAACCTAAAATAAACCTAACCACTTATCCTAACCTACTCTCATTACTTTGAACACCTTCAAAACACTCTCATACAGCATTTGAGACCCCCTTTTCTCAATATCTCACATCCACACCTACCTTTATCATCTCACTACAGAACAACCCCAAGATTACTTCGAACACTCTCATAAAGCATTTGAGTACTCACATTAAACACTTTAGAACAATTCACCAAACAACAATGAGCACTTCCAAAATATCATTTTGGAATACTCCCAAATAAGATTTGACAGCTCTAATTTATCTACACTTAACACATTTCATTAAATTACATCTCATCCCCCCAAACCCCCCCCATTCTCCAGAACTTACAAACATAAGCACAACAAAAACTAACTCCATACACTTATGCATGAGACATACCATCTAACACACTGACTAAACTTTGAACCAACTCCCCCCCCCCCCCCCCCCCCCCCCCCCCCCCCCACCCCCCCCCCCCCCCCCCCCCCCCCCCCCCCCCCCCCCCCCCCTGAATACCACAGAACTTCTTTCAAAAAATGCCTCTGCACATCATTTGAACACCTTTCAAAAAAACACCATCAAACACCGTCCGAATACCACCCAAAAAACACTACTGATTACTACCCAAATCACACCACTGAAACTACCAATCACCGTCAAAATCACCAGAAACTAGTTTTAACATCAACCAACTAACATCCAATTTATAGAAATCACCCCTCAAATCACTATAACCAAGACTCCCCTCCCCCATTTGGCCATAAAAAAAAAAGGGCACATGAACAACAAACCTAAAATACGCAAACACTTAGTACATGATCACCATCAACTGAAAACATATCTTGTACACACAACAATAATAAAGACAATCACCATCTACAATACCGCATGTTCAACTTACCTCAAAATCACTAATATCACAGAAAACAATCATTTTTTATAAACATTTCCACACACACACACAAAAAAAATCATATTTGACAATATCTAACGCACTCCCTCACTACCACCAACACACGAATGTCACCCCACACAGGACCGACGACTCACCTCCAGTGACGTCCCTCCATTGTGTTACTTGGTGGTTGGTAACATCACACCTAACCCCCCTTGTTTCAACCTGTTGTACCCTACATATCTAAAGAACACACTATATCCAAGACGATTCCAGATTTTAATGATCCCCAACAACCAAGAACACAGAAAACACACATTTTTATTAATTATTCACAGGACAAAAATCACGATCACACCAATTCCATATCATGTTTAACCGCATCTATCAACAGCTAATCACCAAGATCACCAAAAAATCTAAGATCAAGCAATCTCAAAAACTACAATGATCACTGAAAACACTTATTTTTTTTAAAACATTCGCACAAAAATAAGACAACACAAAAATACCACAACACCCACAACCCATTCACCCAACCCACAACGCCCCAACACCAAAAACCCAAAATTTTTCTCGTTTTTCAAATTTCTCAAAAAGTACAAAACCCCCACATCACCCACTTCACCACACTCCACAATTTTTTTGTTTTAACCCCTTTTAGTTTTTAAAATTTAATAGGGGACACAAAATCAGAAAAGCCCCAAAACCCCCATTATTACATCTTTTTCGGTATCTCGTTCGACAACAACACCACAACCAAAACACCAAAACCACTTCCCCCCACAATTTTTTTCGTTTCAATAATTTCATCAGAAAAGGAAAAAACCCCCCAAACCCCAACCCCAAAAACCAAAACCCCCCAAAAAAAACCCCAAAAACCAACACCTACTTTTTTCACTCATAACCCCCCAAATTTTTTTTCTCTTTTTTCCCCCTTTTGTTCATAAATTTATTAAGGGAAAAATACATCAGAAAAAAAACACAAAAACAAACTCAAACACTTTATTTGAAACCCCCTTAAATTACAACTACCCCTTTTCCCCAGATGGGAATTTTCTCGTTTTTGTTCCCCTTTTGTTCTTTAAAGTTATAAGGGGAAAAATACATCAGAAAAAGTCACAAAAAAACAATCAAACACTTTCTTTGAACCCCCCAAAACACTTTCATAATATTTAAAATATCACATAAACCCCCTTGAACCCCTTCAAAACATTTGAATATGTTTTTAAAAATAATTTCACAAACCCCCTTTATCATTTTTTTTTGGTTTTAAATTTAAATTTGAAATTTCCCCCATCAATTCAACAAAATTTTTTCTCTTTTAATAATATATATGTAACCAAGATTTTACAAAAAAATCTTGCACCCAACACCCAAACACCACACACACCACACACAAACAAACCCCACCACCCAAAAACCACACACACACCCACAAAACCCCACACACACACACCACACACACACACACAAAAAACCACAAAAAAACACCCCGTGGGGAAAAGGGAAATGTGGAAAAATTCCTGAGGAATAGTTTGGCAACAAAGTGAAAACAGGGAAAATTTTTTAAAAACAAAAAATTAAAAAACCCAAACATCCCTTTTTACCGAAGGGGGGGAAAAAAAAAACTAATCCAAAAAAAAAAAACAAACAAACCCCCCCAAAACAAAAATTAGTAAAAACCAAAAAACGATGGAAAAAAAAAGGGGGGCCCGGGGAAAAAAAAGGCCAATTTCCCTAAAAAGCTTTCCACAAAAGGAAAAACACTCGGCCTTTTAACAAAAAATTAACCACAAAAAATAAATTTATGAGGACTAAACAATTTAAAAAGTTTTTACAGAAAAGGGGGGGAAACCCAAAAACCCAAAGGGGGGGGAAAAAAAAAAATCCCCAAAAATTTTGGGCCAATCTTAAATGGAAACTAAAAACATCGATATAAAAGGGGGCCGACCCCTCCATGGGCCAGAGAAACAAAAATTTCCCCTTCCCAAAATTTCCCCCCCCCGGGAAAATGGCCGGGGGGGGGAAAAAACAGAAAATGTTTTTCCCTTTTTTAAAAAAAGGGGGGGGAAAAAAAGGAAAAATAAGTGGTAGATTTTTCTTAAAAAAGGGAAAGATTTTTTTTGGGGGGGGGTTAAGGGAAAGGTTAAAAAAAGGTTTAGGAGGAAATTTGGTAAAAATTTGGAGTTTTTTTAAAAAAAGAAGAAAAGGGGGAAAATTTTTGGGTTGTCCTTTTGGGGCAAGAAGGTTTGCCTTTACAAATTTTTCAAAGCGAGAAGGGCCTTTTAACAGGAAATCAATGGTAAAAATCCCTGGGGGGGAAAACGGTAGGGTGTAATGTGTTCCGGGGGTTTTGGGGGGGGGGGGGTGTTGGACCGTGTTTTTTGGGTATTGTGCGCCGGGGGTTTAGTTTTAAGTGTTTTTGGTGTGGAAGTTGGGGTTTTGTGGGGCCAGGGGAAAAAGGGGGGGGCCTCCCAGGGCCAAAATGGTTTTCGTTTAATCCTGCCAAAGCGTCTAAGGGGGAAGGCCCCCCCCCAAGTTCCCCCAAAA
>NW_026507103.1:0-16786 GCF_026875155.1 Cherax quadricarinatus | reverse complement strand
CAGTTCCTGACAGCTTTTCCCCACCAAATCCGAACATTCATTAAGAACGAAACCGATTAAAGCTGGGAAGTTGCTGAGGCCTCTGACTTGTATGCTGAGGCTCACAATTCCTATAAAAAATCTAAAGGGATCGAACCCTAAAGGCAAGGGTTCACCGGATCTTGAAAAAAACTAAGCCTCTTGTAAAAAGTAAACTGATGTCTTTTATTCGGTTTGTCATTTATGTGGTGTTAAGGGACATAAACGTCCCGTATTGTCCTTCTAGAAAGTGCAAAAAGTTGGTAGGTGTTTTAAAGGTTGTAATGACCAGGCACCCTTCTGTTCAGGAACAGTTAATGGAATTAATGTATCTACAATTTTATGAGACACTGGATGCACGTGTATAGTCGTTTCTGATAAACTGTTACCTAACCTTAAGACACTCATACCTCTGCTATCCTTTCAGACTACTTGGGCCGTACAGACATTTTTCCTAACATCTGTTGTTACATTAGGTTTAAATGGTTCACAGTTGGTCTGAGACCGTACTAGCTCCCATCAACCTCTTGCTCCATACTAATAGGTAATGTAAAAGGTTCTATTCTTCCTTCTGAGGTTGACCTTTCATCACCAAAGATCGACACAAGTTTTTCAGCTCCTCTTCCTGTAAAGACAGAAAAGCCCCTCGACAGTTCCGATGAGGCAATGTCTCGTTATATTCATGTGGGGTTAGTAAACCAGTGATACTACTCTCGAAAGCGAGGTAGTAGGATCACCAGTTCACTTGCTAGATGAAAGTGGAGGATATCGCCTCCGATACTATAAATGACTTGACTAGGGCTCAGACCAAAGCCCAGGCTTCTAGTACTGTCCATCCTTTGATTTTCCATGACTTTAAGCCTTTAGATATATCTAAAGACTCCTTTGTTCAATTTACAACGTAATTGCCCTTCTCTTCAGAACTGCCATAATGCAGCTAGTAAAAATCAAGTTATCCAAAGGAAAAACTTTTCATATAAATTTGAATACATTAGACGTATCTTGTATAAATTGGTATTCAGATTAAAATCAGATGGATAGATTATTCCATCTTTACTGTCCAAGTAAATGCAGAAGAGACTGTTCTTAAAATGGCTCATGACCTGCCAGTGGCCGGACATTTCTCACATCGTAAAACCTTGAATAAAATTAGGGAATCTTCTTTTGGCCAAAAAATGTCCTCAGATATCACTACATATTGTAGATCGTGTAAAGTTTGCCAACTGTCATCCTCCCGAGGTACCAGGCGAGTACCTATGGTCAAAATGCCAATCTTTACAGTACCGTTTGAAAGAGAAGCTATTGACATCGTTGGTCCTTTATCGCCACTTTCATCTGGGGGGCATAGATATATCTTAACAATAGTTGATTATGCTTCAAGTCCATTTTAAGGAAACTTTGTTTCCTTAAACCTAATGAGTGGCATCGTTAACCTACCCTGTGCTTTGTTTGCCATGAGGGAAGTTCCCAGTGACTCTTTGGGGTTTTCACCTTTTAAACTTCTCTATGGTAGACGGGCCAGAGGCCCAATTTTCCATCCTTCATGATTAGGGGACTAATAAGGGGGGGAAATGCGAGGTTCATTTTTTTAAACATTTTCCCCTTTGCCCTTTTTTTTTCAAACTTGAGGAGAACCTCTGCATGGGTTTCAAAAAAATTTTAAGCTTATCAATGGCCCCAGTAAAAAACCCTTTTTGATGCAAAAAGTCAGAGGAAAAGGGTTTTAAATTTGGGGGATAGGTTATGGTATTTTTTACCAATAAAGGAAAAAAAAATTTTTAGTAGCAGGGAAAGGCTGAAAGGTATTGAAAATTTGGGGGAAGGGTTTGGTTACCTCAAAAATTTAAAGGGAAAACCTGAGCTTAACCCATATCAACCCCTTAAAAAAATATTAGCGAAAAAAATTTCCTTTAACTGTTTGAATGACTTTGATTTATTTTTCCCCAAAACAAAATTTGATAAGAAAACCCTGAGGTGTGCATAATTGACCCCTCTAAAATAGACATGACAGAGAACTACAGGGGACTTGGGACTCTTGATCACTCGGGGCGCAAACATTAATATCAATAAAGGTTTTTGGTTTGGCCCCATAAAAAAACATGAACTACTTAAAATTTTTGGGAAAATTTCCTCGATGTTTTTACTGATATTCCAGGTCCCCTCCTGGTGGCCATAAGTTGACTTACCCAAACGGAAAATTTCAAACAAATGGAAATTATCCCCATTTCCGGGTTCACATTAGGGATGCTTTTGATCGAGGGGTGGGGAAAAAATTTTTAAAACTAAAGATCATTAAACCCTTTTCCAGTATCTGCATTTTGCCACCATTGATGGTTAAAAGGAAGAAAAATTCATACAGACTTGCTTTGACTTCAGAGGGTTTAAATGCTATAACCGGGGGGATGCGAGCCTTTTGCCCTTAATAGATAGCAAACCTACACAAATTTTATGATTTCTTTTTTTTCAGAGATTGATATTGCCCCAATTTTAATTAAGAAATGTTAACCTTCTTCTAAGCAGAAACCCCATTTTTCCCTAAAACCCCAAAGGGGACTGATGCAGTATAGAATATGCCTAGGGTTTTGGGTAAACTCCCCTGTGCTACCTACGTAGACTGTTTGAAAAAAGGGTTTTTGGGTAATAGGCCAAATGTTTCATTTATTTTGAAAATTTTTAAACATAATAAAACACCCACGGGGGGCCAAGCATACCCAGACATTGACATCAGTTTTCGAAGTTTACGCCCCAAAATGACCTCACTGCCAAACTAAAAGGAAATGTTTCCCTTTGGGTATAAAAAAAAATTAGATACTCTGACTGATTTTTTTTGGGGCCTCTCCCCATAAGATGAAAGCTTTTTAGAGTTTAAATTCCCCAAAACCCAAAAATTTCCCTGCCTAGCTTATTTGGTTCTGTAAATTTTTTATCCCGGGTTTTACCCCCCAACATTCCCAATCTTACAGGGCATCTTTCCGCCCAACCTTAAAAAGCTGTAAAGGGGAACCTTTTAAAACATCTCGAAAGCCCCTTTAAAATTTAAAGGATCCAGATTTTAAATAAGCCTTTTTGGGTTTAAAAAAACTAAATCCTTCAATACCAACCTGGGTGTAGTGTTTTTAGAGAATCCTGATGGAACCCCCTTTCCCCAAAATTTTCCCCAACCGGGAAAACTTTTTCCCAGCGAAAAAATTTTCTATACCATAAAAAAGGAATGTTGGCCCTTGTGGGGGTATTTTCCAAATTTAAAATTTTTTTTTACTGGGAAAAGGGAATTCATTTTAGGGGGAAACACAAACCTTTGATAAACCCTAAAAATTTAAAAAGGGAACCAACAGTCCCTCTTAAAGGGGGGAAAAGGCACCCCAAGTTTTTAAAGGGTTCCTTTGTTAATAAATGCTTATCCAATTATTTCTCGACTTGTTAATTTCATGCAGTCAGTAATTTTTTGTTGCCTTACCCCCAAAAATTTTCCCCCTTTTTAAAATTTTTTCCCCCTCACCTATTTTTTTAAAATTTTCCTTGACTATAAATCTTGAAAAGGGAGTGTGGGGGGGAAAAGTTAAACCCCTAGGAGTAGTGACCCAAATATAGGGTGATGATAGTTTGATTCCCCACCCTGCTTGTTGAGGAAATGGTAAAGGGGGTAGCTCCCACACCCCCCCCCCCCCCCCCGGGGAAAGGGTTTGCCCTTGGGGGGCTCGGGGAAAAAAGGATAACCCTTTAAACCACAGCCCCAAAAACAAAAAAATTTTAAGTTAAAGCCTTTTCCCCCAAATTTTTTAAATTGATAAAATTGGTTAAAAGCTTCACTTTTAGTAACTGTGGGGGATAAGTTATCCTCCCTTTTTTTCATTTTTAAAATTCTTCCCCGGGTTCTTTTTTAATTTCTAAAAACACTTTAAGCCCCATTGGAAGAGGGGGTTTAATCAAAAAGCAAGGGAAAAAATTTTTCCTTTCTATTTAAATGTCAACCTAGGGCCCCCCGGAACAAAGGCAGGGGTGAAAGAGGAAATTCCCAAAATAATTTCGGGAATTAAACCAAAAAATTGACTGTTACCTTTGGTTGCACCAAACCCCCCCAACTACCCCTAAAATTTCTCTAAAATGGTTGTAAAACCCTTGGACAATATCTTAAAGGAAAAATTAGCTGAAAAAAAACCATTTTTAAATTTTTTCTTTTTAAATTTTTCCTTTAAAGTTGAAAAATTCAAAAATTTTTTTTTACATTTTTCTAAAAAAAGTTTTTTAAAAAAAATTTTTGCCTTTCCTATTTTATTAAAATTTTTTAAGGTTGACCAAAAATCATTTTTTTTTTTTTTTTTATTTTTTTTTTTTTTTTTTTTTTTTTTTTTTTTTTTTTTTTTTTTTTTTTTTTTTTTTTTTTTTTTTTTTTTTTTTTTTTTTTTTTAAATTTTTTTTTAAAAAAGTTAAAAGGGCGGGGTAAGCCTTCACAGATAGTGGATCCTCAGTGGTAGTAAGTTTTTCAGTTCATTTTGATCAATCAGGATAGAAAAGCCCATGTAAATTGTCAGGGGTAAACCATCAGGGGTAGAAAGTCAGGGTTATGTATCAGTGTGACCCATCAGTGGAAAGTAAGTCTGCATGTGTCATTTTGTGACCATCTGTTAGTAATTCATTTTATAAAGTCATTTTTGGCCCTTTAAGGGGTGGGACGAAAAGCAATGTTTCAGCGGGGTTTCTTTCAAGGGAAAAGTAAGAAAGGGTAATTAAGTTTTTTCAGGCATACCCCAAATACAGTTACATAAATTATCATAAAAGAAACATATGTGGGAAAGAACCTAGGATAACCCAAAAAAGCCGACAGAGTGACTTTTTTTTCCAGGGGTCCTTTTACCCTTATTTTTTATAATAAAAAGGGTTTATAAATTTTCTTATTATTTCAAAATTGAAGATAACATCTTATTATCTTACTAAAAAAAACTATCTATTTAAAACCAAGGTCATAAGCAAAATTTTCCAATATGGGGGTCATTACAAAATAAGGAAAAATTTACCGTATTTTAAAGCAAAAAAATAGAAAATAAACCCCCTCCCTTTTGTTGCTAATTCATCAGAAAAACCCTTTTTGGCACTCTTCTTAAAACTGGTTAAAGCAATGACTGGCTTTGACTTTGTGTGGGTATCTTTTCCATTCCTTTTTTGGCTGTACAAAAAAAGGTGTTTAAAACCCGGGCCCACTGCCCTGTTTTCCCTACAAAGATGTGTTCTCTCCCCTAGTACAAAGGGATTGTTTTTGGTTTCCCCAAACCCTTAAAAAATTGGACAGCAAAAATTTTTCTGGAATTTGTTGTGGCAGTTTTAAAAATTGATTTTATTTTCAGTTTTTTTAATCTGTCTTCAACATTCAGCTACCCAACGCTTTTAAATTCATCCTGGCCTACATTTTTCTCGGGGGCCCCCGGTCCAGGATAATCTTACAATTTTGTTCGGGGTGTTTTGGGCATTTAAAAACTTTCAGTTTTTTGAAAGGCAGGGTACCAAGAAGAGCAAGGTAACCCATAGGGCATTAAAAAAGGGTGACCATAGAGTCCTGGGGCCCTCAGTAGGTAACCTGAAAGGGAAATTTCAGTCTGGAATTCGTTTTTCTTTACTACACGTTCTCTTTTCAATTCCCCTTTGGAAAAGCATGGGTAAAAGGGGATTCCCAAATATTTTACGGGATAAAAACCAAAGTGAGGGGGCTCCCCATTCCCATTGAACATTAAAATTTTTTTCCCCTTTTCTATTTTATGTTTCGTGCCAAAAAAGAATGGCTTCATTTTTTCCCTGGGGTGAAATTTATAGTTTGTTTCTACAAAACCATTTGCTGCAGGACTCCATTTCCCAGTTTTTAAAAATTGCAATATCTTGTGGGTTTTACCTGACACTAACAAAGCACTGCCCATTGCATACAGTGGATTTTGCACTTAAAACACTGAAAAGGCATTCATTGACAAAACCCTAAGAATAAAAAAGGGACCCAGAATATTTCCCTTTGGGGGAATCCACATTTTAAACGGCGGGGGGTTTTTTGATTCTGTTTTGTTGTTTTTAATATTTGTTTTCCTGTTCCTAAGGTAGGACTTAAACCAGTTTACAAACCTTCCCGTAGCTTGAAGTTTATTACTTAATATATTGTGGTTTTGACGTATCGAAGGCCTTTTGCAGGTCTAAGGTTACCATCCCTATGGGGTTTCCCCTTTTGCATTTCAGTTCTCGGGTAACCATCAGTTTAAAAAGGGGGGTGTCGCTTGGGTGGGAAACTTCAAAACCCTAAATGATAGCTATGGAGAATGTTTTTGCATTAAGGAACTTAAAAAAAAATTTGGGAAAATTTACACCCCCCTCTCTAAAATTTTTTAAAATTATACGAGTATACTAACGGGCCTAATTTGCTTAAAATCAGACCTATATTTTTTTTGAAGATGGAGAAAACTCTGGCCCCCTTTAACCCCCCCCGGTATGGTTTAGGGGTGATCGTTTAGATTTATTATTTTACAATATGGTTTGACATTTTCGAAGCACCATCTTTTGGGAAAACTTAGAGGGGATGTTATAAGGGCCGGGTTCTTTAGTTGGGTTTAATGCTTAGTTTTTTTTTTAAATAAAGTCATGAGTTTACACTTACTTTTTTGAAAAACTTTTTTTGGGGTTACCCTTTATTGGTTTTAGTATGTTTTGAAACTTATCAGAGTCGGTGTTAAAGGTTTTTTTTTTCAGCTGGTAGTTTACTTACTAATTTTGATGCAAAAATTTGTGAAAGATAAAATAAACCCAATTTTTGCCCCTTTAGATGTTTCGTGGCTTTTCCTCTTTATCGATAGTGAGTATATGTTAGACCTATCTACGGGCTTATGGCTATCCCCCAACTTTTAAAAAGTTTTTTGCCAAAGCTTCTGGGGTTATGCTTATACTCTTAAATTTTGAGCAGTAGTGTTTTGGGCCTTTGCTCCTTTTGAAAGTCCTGTACTTTTTTTCCTCCCCCTTTGGAATTCTTTTTAGGCTGAAATTCCCTTTTCCCTTTTTTGTTTTTAAATTTCCTTTAGCAGCTGGCCCTCTAAATTTCTATTATCTAATTCCAGAAACCCTTTCCAGGGTCAGTTCTTGTTTAATCCTAACCTCTTTAACGGGTTTTCAATATTACAAAGATGGTAGTGAACATTTTTTTTGAATTTTTCCCAGGAAATGGGTTTAGTCCGTGCAACTTGTTATCTCTGTCCATCAAAAATTGGAAAGCCTATTTACCATTTTTTTCTTTACTGTAGTTTCTATTGCCCTCATTTTTTTTGTCCTGGGGTGGGGGCCTATCCTATCCCTAGTTTTTTTCCCCGGGTGCAGTAAAAAAAAAAAATTTGATCCAAAGACCGGGTATTGACGCCTAAACGACAAATTTTCTCAGAGCGGTTACAAATTTTTTTGGGGTCAATTAGGGGGGCCCTGAAAAATGGGGTGTTTCCGGGGTTGGAGAAAAAAATTTAGTTGAGGGTAACTATTTAATCCTAGAATTTGCTTATACCTTTTGCATAGCCCTTTTTTTTTTGCTGCGGGAAAACAGATATTGAAGTCCCCCAAGTATTTTGCCCACGAAATTTTTTCAACCCCGGACAAGACTCTGGAAAAGTTTCTAAGAACGGGCCCGGGGTAGGAGGGGGGTTTAATGTTCCTATTTAAGAGGGGTTTTGGGTTTTAGGAAGCAGCATTTTCAAACCAAGAACCCCAGTTTATTGTTTTTTAAAATTCAGGTTTTGGGGTTTGTAAGCTAAGTCTTTTCAAATGTGGGCCATACCCACCCCCCTTTCCCTTTTCCTTTTCTAAGCGTTTTTATTGAAACCCAAATCTATTTTGACCCCGTCGTCGGGTCACCGAAACACCCAAACCCAAAGATTCAGAAAGGGTTAAAACTACCCCCTAATTTTTTTTAAGCGGGTTTCCTTTTAAACTCTCCAAATTTTTAGGAAAAATTGATCTTGCCTTGACATGAAAAGTGAAGGCCTTTTTTTAAAAAAAAAACAACCCATAATCATCAATGTATGGAAAGGGGCCCCTTTGTATTAAAAAAAGGTAAAACCCAAGTCATCACTCTAAAGGGTAACTGTCCCAAAGTCCCTTTGTTAACACAAAATAAATTCTGGCACCGTTGCTAAAATTGTACATACACCCATCATGCCCCCCCACCCTTAAACATTTTACATAGGGGGCCTTTTCGTTTTTCATGCGTATTTTAGTACATTTGTATGCACCTGTTTGGTAGTTTTTGAGATAATAATGGCTGAATTCCCCACTTTAAAACCTATTATGCATTACATATGGATTTAAAGGTTTCTTTTAAGCTACTAGCCCGTCTTTATCGCGGCATTTATCGTCTTTTTTTTGCCTTGCACAATTTTTTTTGAGGCCCTGGTTTAAATTTTGGGAAAACCCACTTAAGAGGGGCTACAAAAAGGGGCTTGGGCCACGGCTTTTGTTTGGGTTTTGCGGTGTTGCCTTTCCCTTTGGGGCGAAGTGCCCATTTATTTTTTAGGGGAGGATGGCAAGGTTGGGCTTTTACTGTCCGGGGCCCGCGTTACTCCCTTTCCCCTTTTTTTCCAGCCCCCATACTAAATTTCTTTTTTTTCATGGAATTAAAGGGAAGAAAAAAATTAAAAAATTATGGCAGCCATTACCCCCCCTAATCCTGCCATTTTCACTCTTCATTTTTTTACTCATTTTATGTAATATTTATTTCTTTTTTCCATTTTTGTACACTTAGTATTGTTTTTAACCCAATAAAACCACTAAATTTACTAGAAAAAATTTCCCCTTTCAAAACCCTTTTAAACTGCTCATTTTTCCCCTTAAAATTTTCCCACAAACCCCTTACAGTTTTCCCCTTATTAACATTTCCCTTCCCTTCTCACTTCACAGTCTGGTTCCCCCAATTAAACTTCAACCCCCTTTTCCCAAAAATTCGGGTAGATCAAAAAAGGTTTAACCCAGGGTTTTTACCCTTTCCAAACCCCCCTCAATTCCCATTTATGGGGGGTTTGTGTGGTGTTTTTTGACTGCCTGACCTGTTCTGTTTTGACTCAGCCTTTTTTAAAACACTGGGGGGAGAAAAGCCCCCTACAACCTGATTTTTCCTTGATTTTTTTATAGAAAAATTTTTTGGCTTTTTTGTATTTTCTTTCACTGTACACGGTCAGCTGAATATAGGTCAGCTACTAAAACATTAAAAATTTACTGTTTTAAATATTCACTTCTTTTTTCACATGGGACTGAGGGATACCCCACCTATAACCTTGGATTTTTTTTTCTGTTTTATTTGACGATTTTTCCTGTTTTCCCCCCTCGTTACCCCCTGGTAAAAGGTGTATGATTGGGGGCAAAAGATATATGCTTTCTGTTTAACAGAAAGAAGTCAGTAAAGATGAAAATTTTTACTTTGCTAAATTTTTTACGTCTGGCAAATAGGGGCTGGGTTTTGGTTTCCGGTCAGCCATGTTTTTAAAACTCAAATTTTTTCCCTCATTTGGCCCCTGGAAAGAAAAAAGTCCCCACAGACCTTATTTCCTTGGGGGATTTAGTTGATCAGGTTTTCTGCCAGTTGTCCCTTTCCCCTTAAAAAACTGGTGACTTGTATGGAGGTCAGTTATTTCATTGTAGTGGAAAAAGTCTCCCTGTCTGGTTCACGCTGGCAACGGTCCCGGGGGACCTTTAAAAGCCGGGCCCCCCTTTTGTCATATTTAGTCCATTTTTGGGGTTTTTCGCACCAAACCCGTTTTTAAAGTCCCCTATATGTTTTTCCCTTTCATAATTTTTGCAGCAATAATTTGCCAATTTGGCCATCATGGAGTTCCCGGGAAAAGGGCCCCGGGGGCGGCAAATTTAGGAGCAGCCCTTTTTGCTGCTTGCTGCGGGTGCAGCTGCGGCCCCCAGGTTTGGGAAGTCCTGTCAAGTGTCCCGGGGATCCCTCAGTGGCAGTAAGTCATGCCAAGTGTCCCGCATGACCACAGTGGGAGTAAGTCATTTATGTGTTTGTGTGATCAATCAGTGGGAGTAATCATGTAATTTTTTTTTCCCCGTGACCCTTTAGTGGTAAATCATGCTTGTAAAAAATTAAAACATTTGGGATAAGTCATGTCATGTGTCAGTGTGGGTCCATCAATGGCATAAGCATGCGATGTTTTCAGCCGTGATCCATAAGTGGGAGTAATCATGCAAAGTGTCAGCGTGATCCATCAGTGGTTGTAATCATGTCATATGTCGTGTTTATTTAATCAGGGGGTAGTAATCATTTCAAAGTGTGAAATGTGATCCCTCAGGTAAAATCACGTCATTGTCCCGTGTGACCCTCATTTGGGAGTAAGTCATGTTTATGTGTCAAGGGTAAACAATCAAATGGCAGTAAAATCCTTTTATGAAACAGTGTGATCCATTTAGTTTAGTAAAATCATGTCATGTATCGTGTGATCCATCCGTGATGTTTAAATAATGTCGTATCAATGTGATTCCCTATGGTAGTATGTCATGTTTATCGTGGGGATCCATTTAGTTGTATAAGTCCTTTTTCATGTATTAATGTGATCCAAACAGGGGTAGTAAGTCATGTCATGTGCAGTGAATAAAACAGTTGTTAGTAAATCATGTCCTGTGTGGCATTTATTCATCAAGGTGTAAGTCATGTCATGGGGTTTAGTGTCCCATCAGTGGAACAAGAAACCATGTGTCCCGCGTGATCCACAGTTGAAATAAAAACATGTCATTACAGTGAGATCAATCAGGGGGGTAAAATAATTCATGGTTTTTTTTTGGGGGTTTTTGTGTGGGGCCATCAGTGGTAGTAAGCCCTGCAATGTGTCAGCGGATTCATCAATGAGGGAAGTATGTCATGTGCAGTTTTTTTTATCCCCTCAGTGGCATTTAAATTTTGCCATGTTTCAGATGGAAACCATCAGTGGGGAGTAAGTTTATGTCATGTGTCAGTGTTTAAACAATCATTTGGGAGTAATCATGCAATGTGTCCCGCATGTCCCTTCAGTGGGAGTAAAATCAGTCAGGGAAACAATGGGGATCCATCAGTGGTAAAAAATTTTGTAAAGGTCCCGTGTGATTCAACTGGCAAATAAGTCCCTCAATGGGGTCCCCTTTAAACCCCCCAGTGGTAGTGAAGCACGTCCCTGTTCAGTGGGGATCAATCAGTGGTTTGTAAACAGCAAAGTTCAACCCTGATCCTTTAGTAGTAGTAAATCCCGTATGTTGGTTTAGTGGGATCAGCAGTGGGGTAAAGGGCATGTTCCCCTGGGGTCAGTGTGATCAAAACAGGGGAGTAAGTCGTCATGTGCCCGTGTGAACCTTTAGTGGTAGTAAAATCATACAAAGCACTGGGGATCCATCCGTGGTAGTAAGTCATGTATGTAACAGGGTGACCCTCAGTGGGTATAAATTGTCTGTTTCAAAGTGATCCATCAGTGGGAGTAAAGTCAGTCATGTAAACCGTGTGATCCAACAGTTTAAAATAAGTCATGTCATGGGATCAGGGGATCCATCATTTGGGAGAAAATCATGTTATGTGATGGAAAAAAAAGTTGTAGTAAGTCATTTCCCTGTGTCAGCGGATTCATCAAGGGGTAGTAAGTCATGTCAAAGTGTCAGTGTGATCCATTTATGGGGAACAAGACATGCCATGTGTCAGCTTAACCATCGTTGTAGTAAGTCATGTCATGTGCATTTAGATCAATCAGTTTTTGTAATATGTCATTGTTTAATATGATCCATCATTGGAAAATAAGGGCATTCATGTGTCCTGTGATGCATCAGTGGGGAGAAGCCCCTGTTATTGGGCCCTTTAGATCCATCAGGGTTTGTAAATCATGTCATGAAACAATGTTATCCATCAGTGGTAGTAAGTCATGTCAAAGTATTTTGGGGATCCATCTTGGTAGTAAGTCATGTTTATTATCTGTGTGATCCAGCATGGGAGTAAGTCCTGCATGAAACAATATGATCCATCAGTAGTGAAAATCATGTCATGTTCAGTGTGACCATCAGTGAAAAAAATTTTATGTCATGTATCCAAAGTGATCCCTCCCGTTGTTTGGGAAGTCATGTCATGTTTCCCCCTTTGATTTTCAGTGGTAGTAATTAATGTCATTTGTCTGTGTGATCCCCAGTGGGTAAATAAGTCAGGCATGTTTTCAGTTGATCCATCAGTGGCAGTAAGTCTGGGGATGTGTCAGTTTTGATCCCCCAGTGGCAGTAAGTCATGGCATGTGGGCAGTGTGATCCATCAGTGGTAGTAAATCATGGCATGTGCATTTTTATCCACGTGGTAGTAAGCATGTCTTTTGTCAGTGTGTTCCATCAGTGGTTTTGTTAAAATCATTTGGGATGTGTCGTGGATCCTCGGGGAGTAAGTCAATATGTGTCATGAGATTTCATCAGTGGAAATAAGCCATGTCATGTGCAGTGAGAAACCATCAGTGGTGTAAGTCATTTCATTTGCCAGTTTTGGGTCCATCCGTGGTAGAAAACCATGTCAGTTTCCCGTGGGATCCATCAGTGGGGTAAATTCCTGTCATTTTTCCATGTGTCCCTCATGGTATTAAACCAAAACATGGGTCAGGGAGGGTAAATCATTTTTTTGTTCAGTGAATCCAACAATTTGGTTTGTAAGTCATGCATGTGTCAGTGTGTCCATCAGGGTAGTAAAACAGTCATGTTTCAGGGGTGGGTCCATCAAATGGTAGTAACTGTATGTGTCAGTGTGATCCAAACATTGGAAGTAATTTATAAAACCTGGAGAGGGTTTCGGGGCAAAGCCCCCGCAGTTTCCCGGGTTTTAACCAGGACTCATGGTGGATCAGGGGGTTTAATTTTAAACCCGGCGTTACTGTGGCACACTCAAAACCCCAAAGTACAACCAAAAGTCCGACTGGTCAGGGAACCCCACTTTTTGGGGCCTTTTCGAGCGCCTTTTTTTAAGACAGCCAGGGGGCCCTCTTTGTAATCCCCCCTATGTACGCTGGGGCAGGAAATTTGTCTTTGGGGCCCCTTACCCTTATTGTGTTATCCCTCAGTGTGTAGTTTGGGGCCCCTTTTTTATTGGGGGAAGTTGCATCCACAAAGAGGTTTTTTGCTTTCATGGTATTTATTTTCCCTGTACAAGTTTGGGACCAAACCCTTTAGGATTTACTAAGTGTTTTTTTATATGTAATTTTCTCTCTGTTGCATTCTAGGGTTTCATGGGACTTCAAAATGTTCCCAGAAATTTAGGTGTTTTAACGAACTTACATATGTGTGCACTGAAAATTTTGTTGTACCCCTCTTTCCCGGTTAGCAATTTTTAAATATCATTGAAGGGGCTTTAAATGTACAAAAAATACTTCAGCCTATAGAGCACAAGAGATTTGAAAAGAATCTCAGGGGTTTTGGCATTCCCTAGTTTTTTTAAGGTTTTATCCATCCTATCCTTTTTTTCGCAGATGTGGTTGATACAAAGTTTTGGGGTTTGAAGTGAGATCCCTGACATTATTGTTTTTTGCTCTATTGTTTGGCAAAAATTTGGTTTTATATCCCGATACAAATTTTAATTTCCTCAATTTTCCTATCTGAGCAGTTGAAATTTCATATTAAAAATTCTTTTTTTTAAACGGGCCCCTTTATTGATTTGGTGATGTCCCCCTTGGAGTCTTTCGTGTCCTCAAGGGGTGTCACCCGTTTTTGCATTTAGGTGTCATCCAAAAAAAACACAGAGCTATAGCTACATCTTTTGTCTATGTCAGATATGAGGAAGAGGAACAGGGTGGGAGCGAAAACCGTCCCTTTTTGGACAGAGCTTTTTTCTGCGCTGCCCCCAGGCCCCTTTACTGTTTTTTTATTTCAAATTTATATTCTCTTTTTTAAATTTTAAAAACAAAATCTCCATCTACAAACTTTTCCCGTTTTTTTCCTTTTTTCAAGAATTTTTTTGGGGCTATTACACCATGGTCACACCCTTTTCGAAAGCTTTTGCAAAGTCTGTGTATTCACATCTTTATTTTGTTTTATCCTTACAAAAAACAAGGACCTTGCCATACGGTCCCGTAGCAGGGGCAAACAGGATGTCATAGTGGTTTCCCGTAGGTGGGAAGGGGAGGAGTGTCATAGTGGGGCCAGTAGCAGGGGGCAGGCAGGAAATGCCAAAACTGGCCCGTAGCAGGGGAAAGGGAGGGGTGTCATAGTGGTCCCGTAGGTGTGGGGAAAGGGAGGGTGTCATAGTGGTCCAGTAGGGGAAAAGACACATTTTCATATGGGGCCAGTACTGGGACGGGCGGATGCTATATGGCCAGTACTGGGACAGGCAGGAATCTCTTAGTGGGGCAGCGCTGGGGCAACAGGACCTCTTAGGGTTTCCCGTGGGTTTGGGCAGGCAAAAGGAGTGACCAAAATGTACCATACTGGCCCCGCTCCGGATTGCTTTTTTGTCTTTCCAAAGATTTTTTTTGGTAAGGGGATGTTAGTGGTAACACGTGTAGTTTTTTGTTATTGTTAACTGCCACGTTTGTGGGGTTTGACTGTCTGCAGTATGGGAAAGGGGTTTTTTAAAGAAACTCTACTGGAATGTTAAAAATGTAACCCGTACTGGGGTAGTTAATAATGTAAAAAAGTACAGGGGCAGTTAAAAATGTAACTGTACTGGAAAAGTTTTAAAAATGTAACTGCATGGGATAGTTAATAATGTAAAGTAAATGGGTAGTTAATAATGTTCTGTACTGGGGTAGTTTAAAAATTTTAACTGTAAAGGGATAGTTAATAAAGTAAAATGCAAGGGAAAAATTAAAAAATGTAACAGAAAATGGGATAGGGAATAAAGTAAAAATGTTAAATGGGGGTTTTAAAAAATTTAAAAAGTACTGGGATTTGTTAAAAAATGTTTAAATGTAACTTGGATGTTAATAAGTAACTGCACTGGGGTAGTTAATAATGTGACAGTACAGGATAGTTAATTAAAGTAACTGTACGGGGGTAGTTTTTTTAATGTTTAAATTACTAAATAGGGTTAAAAAATTTTAAAATAAACTGGGAAGTTAAAAAAAGTAAAAATTCTGGGGGAGTTTTAAAAAATGTAAAATGTGCTTTTGGGTAGTTAATAATGTAAAATGTTTCTGGGTAGTTAAAATGTAACTGTAAGGGGTAGTTTAAAATGTAAAATGTACTGGGGGAAATTAATAATGTAAAAAGTGCTTGGGGGTAGTTAAAAATGAAACCCATACGGGGGTTTGTTTAAAATTTTAAAAGTACTGGGATAGTTAATAAAGTAACAGTGCTTGGATAGTTTAAAAAAATGTAGCGTACTGGGTAGTTTAAAAATGGAACGTACCGGGATAGTTAATAAGTAACCCGTACTGGGATGTTTTTAAAAGGGTATCCGTAATTGGATAGTTAATAATAAAAGTACAGGGTAGTTTAAAAATGGGAACCCCTACTTGGATAGTTAATAAAGTAAAAAGTACTAGGATACTTTAAAAATGTAACGTTCTGGGAAAGTTAAAAATTTTTAAAAAGTACGGGAAAAGGTTTTAAATTTTCAGTACTGGAGTTTAAAAAAACCCAGTTTCAGGGGTAAAAAATGTTAGTACTGGGGTAATAAGGGTAACAGTACTGGGGAAAAATAGTAACATTACTTGAAAAAATAAGGGGAAAAGTAAATTGGTAAAAAAAGTAACAGTACTGGGGGAATAAAGTAAAAGGGACTGGGGTTAAAAAAGGGAAAGTACTTGGTAATAAAATAACCGTATGGGGTAAAAAGGCAACAGTACTGGGGTAAAGAAGTTACAGTTTCTGGGGAAAAAAAAGTTAAAATACTGGGGTTAATTAAAATAACATTCCCGTGGTATTGTACGTTTAGGTCAAAGGTTTACCTGTGGTTTATACCCGTCCAAAGCTCCCCTGGGAGGTTTGTGTGGTGGGTTTTTCCAACAATGGCCTTTTTTTTTTAGAATTTTCAGGTTCAGGTGTTTAAGAAGGAGGTTTTTACTTCTTTTGGAGGGAAAAAAAAGGAAAGGGGGGAAGCTTCACATAGGGTGAGTGGGGAAGAGGAGTGGAGATTGGTTTTGGCCCGGTAAGGAGGAAATGGTCTTAACCTGATAGGGGGCAATTGGTTCACATTCAAGAAGAAAAAGATAAAAGGGGACTTAACGAGAAGTGTGAAGGGAGGAAAACGATTTTTCCTTTTCCCGGACGAGGCACTTTAGTGGTTTTGTGAGTTTGAAAAGGGAAAAACTGAAATTTCCCTGCAAAACAAGGTTTAAAAATATTTTAAAATTTTAAAATTCTCAGGTAAGATAATGGGGCTGTGCTTTTTTTTAACAGAGAAAAGAAAAAAGGGCGACATAGGGGTGCATTTTCCCGTGCTGGTGTTGGGGAAAATAGTCAGCAGGTTTGGGTAATAATTTTGTCAGTTTAATTAAAAAAAGCCCATTATATGTCTTAGGCTTTGGGAATGACTTTGGGAAAAGGGCAGCAAGAGGAGCTGCTGGATAAGTACAGGTAGCCATGAATTAGTCGGTCTCGGGGAGGGATCCCAGTCATATTAAATTTTGCTAAAAAGGGGAGTGTTAAATTAATGGAATTTAAAGAAAACTAAAAAAATTGCTGGCTGACAGGTACGAAAGGAATTGCAATCCCTTCATTGTAACTGGCCCTTTTCTATGGCAAAGTGATTGTATAAAGGGGGTGGGTTCTCTCCTGGGGATGGAGTGGTTGCATTAGCCAAGATTGAGGAGAAATTGATGACTTGTCTAGGAAAAAT
>NW_026507102.1:0-39631 GCF_026875155.1 Cherax quadricarinatus | reverse complement strand
GCATCAACTACAGCAGAGACAGCAGCAGGAACTACAGCAGCAGCAACTACAGCAGAGACAGCAGCAGGAACTACAGCAGCAGCAACTACAGCAGAGACAACTACAGCAGAACTACAACAGCAACAACTACAGTAACAGCAACAACAACTACAGTAACAGCAACAACAACTACAGTAACACAACTACAGTAACAGCAACAACAACTACAGTTACAGCAACAAACAACTACAGCAACAACAACACAACATACAGTAACAGCAACTACCAGGAACAGCAGCAACAACTACAGTAACAGCAACAACAACTACAGTAACAGCAACAACAACTACAGCAGCAACAACAACTACAGTAACAGCAACAACAACTACAGTAACAGCAACAACAACTACACGCACAACCACAACTACATAACAGTAACTCAACTACAGTAACAGCAACAACAACTACAGTAAACAGCAACACCAACTACAGCACACAACAACTACAGTACCAGCAACAACAACTACAGAACAGCAACAACACTACAGTAACAAGCAACAACCACTACATAACAGCAACAACAACTACAGTATCAGTAAACTACAACTACAGTAACTGCACAACAACTACAGTAACAGCAACAACAACTACAGTAACAGCAACAACAACTACAGTAACAGTAACAACAACTACAGTAACAGCAACAACAACTACAGCAGCAACAACAACTACAGTAACAGCAACAACAACTACAGTAACAGCAACAAACAAACTACAGTAACAGCAACAACAACTACAGCAACAGCAACAACACTTAACAGTAAACAGTAACAACACTACAGTAACAGCAACAACAACTACAGTAAACAGCAACACAACTACAGCAGCAACAACAAACTACAGTAACACAACAACAACTACAGTAACCGCAACAACAACTACAGCAGCAAAACAACTACATAACAGCAAACAACAACTACCGTAACAGCAACAACAACTACACAGCAACCACAACTAAAGTACAACAACAACAACTACAGTAACAGCAACAACAGACTACAGTAACAGCAACAACAACTACAGCAGCAACAACAACTACAGTAAACAGCAACAACAACTACAGCAGCACAAACAAACTACAGTACAGCAACAACAACTACATAACAGCAACAACAACTACATAACCGCAACACCACTACAGTAACAGCAACAACAACTACAGTAACAGCAACAACCAATTATTACTACAGAACAGCAACAACAAATACAGTAACAGCAACAACCACACAGTAACAGCAACAACAACACATAACAGCAACAACAACACAGTAACATCAACAACAACTTACAGTAACATCAACACAACTACATTAACAGCAACAACACTACAGATACAGCCCCCGCAACAACAACTACAGTAATCACAAAAACAACTACAGTAACCGCAACAACAACTACAGTAACTGCAAAACAACTACAGCAGCAAACAACAACACAGTAACAGCACCACAACTAAAGTAACTGCAACAACAACTACAGTAACAGCAACAAACAACCACATAAAGCAACAACAACTACAGCAAGCAACAACACTACAGTAACAGCAACAACAACTACAGCAGCAACAACAACTACAGTAACACAACAACAACTACGTAGACGCCGCAAAACACAACAGTAACAGCACCAACAACTACAGTAACACAACAACCAACTACAGCACAACAACAACTACAGCAGCAACAACAACTACAGTAACAGCAACAACAACTAGAACAGCAACAACAACTACAGCAGCAACACAACTACAGTTAACAACAACAACAACTACAGCAGCACAACCAACAACAGTAACAGCAACAACAACACAAGTAACAGCAAGAAAAATGGGAGGGTGTAATTTTAGTGGGGGGGGGGGGGGTATAGGGGTTTAAAAGGAATAGGGGGGGGTTAAAGGAATCAACTACAGTAAAAGCAACAACAACTACAGTTAACACAACTACAAATACAGTAACAGCAACAACAAATACAGCAGCAACAACTACTACATAACAGCACAACAACTACATAACAGCAACAACAACTAAGTAACACAACAACAACTACAGTAACCAGTAACAACAACACAAGTAACAGCAACAACAACTACAGTAACAGTAAACACAACTACAGTACAGCAACACAACTAACAGAACAGTAACAACAACTACAGTAACAGCAACAACAACTACACAGCAACAACAACTACATAACAGCAACAACAACTACAGTAACAGCAACAACCACAACAGTAACAGAACAACAACTACAGTAAAAGCAACAACAACTACAGTAACAGCAAACAACTACCGCAGCAACAACAACTACAGTAACAGCAACAACAACTACAGTAACAGCAAACAACAACTACAGTAAAAGCAACAACAACAAAAAAAAAAAAAAAAAAAAATACAGCAGCAACAACAATAACAGTAACAGCAACAACAACTACAGTAACATCAACAACAACTACAGTAACAGCAACAACAACTACAGCAGCAACAACAACTACAGTAACAGCAACAACAACTACAGTAACAGCAACAACACCTATCAGCAGCAACAACAACTACAGTAACAGCAACAACAACTACAGCAGCAACAACAACTACAGTAACAGCAACAACAACTACAGCAGCAACAACAACTACAGTAACAGCAACAACAACTACAGCAGCAACAACAACTACAGTTAACAGCAACAACAACTACAGCAAGTCAACAACAACTACAGTAACAGCAACAACAACTAAACAAGCAACAACAACACGAGTACAGCAACAACAACAACCGTCAAAGCAACAACAACAACAATAAAGCATGGGAGCAACAACTACAGTAACGTGCAACAACTAACGTTCCAGTACCAGCACAACACTACAGTAACAGCAACAACAACTACAGTAACAGCAACAACAACTACAGTAACAGCAACAACACCTACAGTAACAGCAACAACAACTACAGAACCGCATCAACAACTCAGCAGCAACAACAACTACAGTAACAGCAACAACAACTACAGTAACAGCAACAACAACTACAGTAACAGCAACAACAACTACAGTAACAGCAACAACAACTACAGTAACAGCAACAACAACTACAGCAACAGCAACAACAACTACAGTAACAGGCAACAACAACTTACAGCAGCAACAACAACTAAAGTAAACACAACAACAACTACAGTAACAGCAACAACAACTACAGTAACAGCAACAACAACTACAGCAGCAACAACAACTACAGTAACAGCAACAACAACTACAGTAACAGCAACAACAACTACAGTAACAGCAACAACAACTACAGCACAACACAACTACAGTAACATCAACAACAACTACAGCAGCACAACACTACAGTAACACAACAACACACAGTAACACAACAACATCTACAGTATCAGCAACAACACCTACAGTCAACACACAACAACAACAGAACAGCAACAACAACTACAGCAGCAACAACAACTACAGTTAACACAACAACAACTACAGCAGCAACAACAACTACCGTAACACAACAACAACTACAGTAACAGTCAACAACAACTACAGTAACAGCAACAACAACTACAGTAACAGCAACAACAACTACAGTAACAGCAACAACAACTACAGTAACAGCAACAACAACTACAGCAACAGCAACAACAACTACAGTAACAGCAACAACAACTACAGCAGCAACAACAACTACAGTAACAAGCACAACAACTACAGTAACACAACAGCAACTACAGTAACAGCAACACAACCTACAGTAACAGCAACAACAACTACAGTAACACAGACAACAACTACAGTAACAGCAACAACAACTACAGTAACAACAACAACAACTTACAGTAACAAGTAACAACAACTAACAGTAACAGCAACACACTACAGTAACAGCAACAACAACTACAGTAACAGCACCAACAACTACAGTAACAGCAACACAACTATCAAGTAACAGCAACAACCACCTACAGTAACAGCAACAACAACTACAGTAAAACAGCAACAACAACTACAGTAACAACAACAACACTACAGTAACAGCAACAACAACTACAGTAACAGCAACAACAACTACAGCAGCAACACAACTACAGTAACAGCAACAAAAACTACGTAACAGCAACAACAACTACAGTAACAGCAACAACAAATACAGTAACAGCAACAACAATCTACAGCAGCAACAACAACTACAGATAACAGCAAACAACAACTACAGTAACAGCAACAACAACTACAGCAGCAACAACAACTACAGTAACAGCAACAACAACTACAGTAACACACAACAACTACAGCAGCTAACAACAACACAGTTACAGCACCAACACTACAGCAGCAACACAACTATCGTAAAACAGCAAACAACATACTACAGTTAAACAGCAACAACAACTACAGTACAGCAACAACAACTACAGTAACAGCAACAACAAATACAGTAACAGCAACAACAACTACAGCAGTCAACAACAACTACAGTAACAGCAACAACAACTACAGTAACAGCAAAGAAAATAGGGGGGGGGGGGTAAGGGGGGGGTTGTGTGTGGTGTTGGGGGGGGGGGGGGGGGGGGGGGGGGGGGGGGGGGGGGGGGGGGGGGGGGGGGGGGGGGGGGTGGGGGGGGGGGGGGGGTTTGGGGGTTTATAGTTGGGGTTTTTTTTTTTGGTTTTTTGGTTGGGTTTTGGGGGGGGGGGGGGGGGGGGGTTTTTTGTTTTTGGGTTTTTTTTGGTGGGGTTGGTGGTTTTTTTTTTGTGTGGGGGGGGGTTGTGTTTTTTTTATTATTAGTATGTTATATTATGATTATAATTTATATTATTATTAGTATGTTATGATTATTATTAGTATATATTATTATAGTATGTTATATTATTAAGTATGTTATATTATTATTAGTATGTTATATTAATATAGTATAGATATTATAGTATGTTATTTATTATTAAGTATGTTATGATTATTATTAGTATGATATTATTATTATTATGGTTATGATTATAATTAGTATATATTATTAATTAGTAGTTATATTATATTAGTATGTTATATTATATTTGTATGGTTATATTATTATTAAATATTATGAATTATTATTATATTGTTATGATTAATAATATTATGTTATATTATTATTAGTATATTATATTATTATTAGTATGGATTATATTATTATTAGTCTGAGATTATTATAGTATGGTTAATTCTGATTAGTTGGTTGTATATATTAGTGGTTATGATTTATGATTATATAAGTTAAATATAATTATAATTATGTAAAGATTCTTCTTATATGGATTAAAAAATCTTATTATATATTATAATTAGTAATTTATGATTAAAATAGTATTATATTATTATAAGAAAGGTTAAAGAAACACAACTACAGTAACAGCAACATCAACTACAGCACAAACAAAAACTACAGTAACAGCAACAACAACTACAGCACAACAACAACTAAAGTAAAAGCAACAACAACTACACCAACAACAACTACTACAGCAAACAACAACTACAGCACAACAACAACTACAGAAGCAACAACAATACACAGCAACAACAACGACAGTAAACAGCAACAACAACTACAGCAGCAACAACAACTACAGTAACAGCAACAACAACTACAGCAGCAACAACAACTAGCAGTCACAGCAACAACAACTACAGTAACCGCAACAACAACTACAGTACACAGCAACAACAACTACATTAACAGCAACATCAACTACAGCAGCAACAACAACTACAGTAACAGCAACAACAACGACAGTAACAGCAACAACAACTACAGCACAACACAACTACAGTAACAGCAACAACAACACAGTAACAACAACTACAAGTAACAGCAACAACAACTACAGTAACAGCAACAACAAAATACTGTAACAACAACAACAACTACAGTAACCAGCAACAACACCTCCAGTACCGCAACAACAACTACAGCAAGCACAACCACCCAGTAACAGCAACAACAACTACAGTAACAGCAACAACAACTACCGTAACAGCCACAACACTACAGTAACAGACAACAACAACTACAGTAACAGCAACAACAACTACAGCAGCAACAACAACTACAGTAACAGCAACAACAACACAGAACAGCCACACAACTACAGTAACAACAACTACAGTTACACAACAACAACTACAGTAAACAGCAACAACAACTAACCGCAACAGCACACAACTTACAGTAACAGCAACAACCAACTACAGTACAGCAACAACAACTACACAGCAACAACACTACAGTAACAGCAACAACATACTACAGCAGCAACAACAACTACTGTAACAGCACAACAAACTAAAGCAGTAAAAAAACCAACAACTAACAGTAACAGCAACACAACTACAATAACAGCAACAACAACTACAGTAACAGCAACAACAACTACAGTAAACAGCAACAACAACTACAGTAACAGCAACAGCACTACAGTAACAGCAACAACATCTACAGTAACAGCAACAACAACTACAGTAACAGGCAACAACAACTCGTAACAGCAACAACAACCTACCGTAACAGCAACAACAACTACAGTAACAGCAACTGCAACTACAGTAACGCAGCAACAAAACCACAGTAAACAGCAACAACAACTACAGTAACAGCACAACCACTACAGTAACAGCAACAACAACTACAGTAACAGCAACAACAACTACAGTAACAGCAACAACAACTACAGTAACAGCAACAACAACTACAGTAACAGCAACAACAACTACAGTAACAGCAACAACAACTACAGTAACAGCACAACAACTACAGTAAACAGCAACAACAACTACAGTAACAGCAACAACCACTACAGTAATCAGCAACAGCAACTACGTAAAAGCAACAACAAACTACAGTACAGCAACAACCAACTACAGTAACACACAACCACTACGAGCAAGCAGCAATCAACAACTACAGTAACACAACACAAACTACATAAACAGCAACAACAACTACAGTAACAGCAACACAACTACAGCAGCATCAACAACTACAGAACAGCAACAACACTACAGCAGCAACGAACAACTACAGTAACAGCAACAACAACTACAGTAACAGCAACAACAACTACAGTACCAGCAACAACAACTACAGTAACAGCAACAACAACTGACTGCAGCAATCAACAACTCAGTAACAGCAACGGACAACTACAGTAACAGCAACAACAACTACAGTAACAGCAACAACAACTCCAGTAATCAGCAACAACAACTACCGTAACATACAACACAACTACAGTAACAACAACAACAACTACAGTAACAGCAACAACAATACAGTAAAACAGCAACAACAACAACAGCACAACAACAACTACAGTAACAGCAACAACAACTACAGCAGCAACAACAACTAACAGTACCAGCAACAACAACTAACAGTATCAGCAACAACAACTACAGTAACAGAACAACAACTACAGTAACAGCAACCAACAACTACATAACAGCAACAACAACATACAGTAACAGCACAACAACTACAGCAGCAACAACAACTACAGTAACAGCAACAACAAGTACAGTAACCGCAAACACAACAACAGTAACAGCAACACAACTACAGTACAACAACTCCATAACAGAACAAACAACTACAGTAACAGCAACAACAACTATCAGTAACAGCACAACCAACTACGAGTAATCACAACAACAACTACAGTAACAACAACTACAGTAAACATAACAACAACTACAGTAACAGCACAACAACTACAGATAACAGAAGACAACAACACAGTAACACGACCACAACTACAGTAACAGCAAACAACAACACAGTAACAGCAACAACAACTACATAACAGCAACAACAACAACAGCAACAGCAACCCCAACTACAGTAACAGCGAACAACAACTACAGTAACAGCAACAACAACTACAGCAACAGCAACACAACTACGCAGCACAACAACTACAGTAACAGCAACAACAACTACAGTAACAGCAACAACAACTACAGCAGCAACAACACTACAGTAACACAACAACAACTACATAACAGCAACAACAACACAGTAACACAACAACAACTACAGTAACAGCACACACCTACAGTCACAGCAACAACAACTACAGTAACAGCAACACAACTACAGTAACAGCACAACAACTACAGTAACAGCACCAACAACTACAGCAGCAACAACAACTACAGTAACAGCAACAACAACTTACAGTAACAGCAACAACAACTACAGCAACAGCAAACAACAACTACATAACAGCACAACAACTACAGTAATAGCAACACAACTACAGTAACAGCAACAACAACTACAGTAACAGCAACAACAACTACAGTAACAGTAGACAACAACAACAGTAACAACAACAACAACTACAGGAACAGCAACAACAACTACAGCAACAGCAAAACAACAACTACCGTAACAGCAACAACCAACTACAGTAAACAGCACAACAACTATCAGTAACAGCAACAACAACTACAGGCAGCAACAACACTACAGTAACACAACAACAACTACAGTAAACAGCAACAACAACTACAGTAACAGGCAACAACAACTACAGTAACAGCCACAACAACTACAGTATCAGCAACACAACTACAGCAACAGCAAACAACAACTACAGTAACAACAACAACTACAGTAACAAGCCACAACAACGACAGCTACAGCAACAACAACTAACAGTAACAGCAAATCAACAACTACAGTAAACAAACACCTACAGTAACAGCAACAACAACTAAGTAACAGCAACAACAACTACAGTAACAACAACTAAGTAACAACAACTACAGTAACAGAACAACAATACCGTAACAGCAATCAACAACTACAGTAACAACAACTACAGTAACAAGCAACAACAACTACAGGTAACAAGCAAACTACAGTAACAACAACTACAGTAACAGTAACAACCAACTACAGTTAACAGCATCAGTACAACCTACAGTAACAAACAACTACAGTAACAGCAACAACAACTACAGAGTAACAACAACTACAGTAACAACAACTAACAGTAACAGTAACAACAACTACAGTAACAGTAACAACAACTGACCCTTACGCAGCAACAACACCGACAGTAACAACAACTACATAACAACAACTACAGTAACAGCAACAACCACAACAGTACAACAACTACAGAAACAACAACTACAGTAACAGTAACAACAACTACAGTAACAGTAACAACAACTACAGTATCAGCAACAACAAATACAGTAACCACACACTACAGTAACAACAACTACAGTAAACAGTCAACAACAACTACAGTAACATAACATCAACTACAGTAACCACAACTACATAACAGCAACAACAACTAAGTAACATCAACAACAATACAGTAACAGCACAACAACTACAGTAACAGCAACAACAACTACATAACAGCAACAACAACTACAGCACCAGCAACAACAACTACAGTAACAAAACAACTACAGTAACAGCAACAACACTACTAGCAACCATGCAACAACAACTACAGTAACAACAACAACTACAGTAACAGCAACAACAACTACAGTAACAGCAACAACAACTACAGCAACAGCAACAACAACTACAGTAACAACAACAACTACAGTAACAGCAACAACACCTCAGCAACAGGCAAACAACAACTACAGTAACAGCAACAACGATAACTACAGTAACACCATCTACAAGTAACAACCACTACATGACAACACTACATTAACAGCACAACACTACATTAACAGCAAACAACAACTACAGTTACAACAACAACAGTAACAACAACTACAGTAACAACAACTACAGTAACAGCAACAACAACTACATAACAGAACAACACTACAGAAACAGCAACAACAACTACAGCAACAGCAACACAACGACAGTAACAACAACAACTACAGTAACAGCAACAACAACTACAGTAACAGCACAACAACACAGCAGCAACAACAACTACAGAACAGCAACAACAACTACAGCAGCACAACAACTACAGTAACAGCAACACAACACAGTAACAGCAACACAACCTACAGTAACATGCAACAACAACTATAACAGTAACAGGCAACAACAACTACAGTAACAGCAACAACACTCCAGAGTAAACAGCCACAACACCTACGGAGTAACAGCAACAACAACTACAGCAACAGCAACAACAACTACAGTAACAGCTACAACAACTTACAGTAACAACAACTACAGTAACAGAAAACAACAACAACTACATAACACAACAACAACTACAGTAACAGCAACAACAACTACAGTAACAGCAACAACAACTACAGTAAACACAAACAACAACTCAGCAACAACAACTACAGTAACAGCAGCAACACTACAATAACAGCAGAGCAGCAGCAAAAACACACACTAACTACCGACAGCCAAACCTTACAGTCTCTCACTCGGCTGACAGATTTGATCACGTGACAATGGAACCCATCCTTTATTGTGATGGAGTATGACGGGGGGACACAGCCCCAAAAAAAAAAAATAAAAAATCAAAAAAGTATAAAACAAAAAAAAAAAGATAAAGATAAAAAAGATCATAAATTTTTTTTGCGGGGGGGTCCCACAATGTAACCATCACAGTGACCCAACATATGCGCTCTTCCCATCTTACCCAACACTCTTCCCTTACATCCCCTAGACGAGAAGAATAGTCCTATAAGCAAGCTCAGAGGGTTATATAAATAAAACGCATAGTTTGCTTCTGCCCGCATCTATATTTAATAGCGCCCCGCCCTACAGCACGATTTATGCTGTGCGACACACACAGTTTTATCTTGTAAATAAAAGGAGCACAAGTTGCAACTAAAAGTGAGACATTTATTGTGGCAACGTTTACGCTCAATCCAGGACTTTATCAAGCCATTCAGGTAATGGCTTGATAAAGCCCTTGAGGAGCGAAACGTTTGCCCACAAACAATGTCACATTAGTTGCACTTGTGTCCTTTTACTTTACATATTGTCGGTAATTCTACCAACTTTATTACAGTTTTATCTTGCAATGTTCGGACAAGCGCAGAGCTGTACATCAAGCTGATACCTTTCGTAAGACTCAAAAACCTCAAACCCATGATGTTTTGGCCCGCCTCATGGTGAGCGAAATCTACAGGACGTTCTAACCCACAGGACCACCAAATCTGGTGGTCCTGTGGCATCTTTGATCCTTAGTCCTTAGAAACACTGTAATACACTAGTTTAAGATCTTTAGCATATTAATATTAACTTGGGAAGTAAATTTAATGGATGTAATCATAACCATGATTTTTAAAGTTGTGGAATTGGTAGCGAGGTAAAAGCCTCGGTTCAGAAGACAAAAACTCCACTGTTAGTCATCATATGACTAAGACCAGCGTCAGGAAACACTTTCCGGTGTCCGGGGGACAAACCTTACCTAACTAACCTGAAGACCAGCGTCAGGAAACACTTGTCTTGTTTCCTGACAAACCTTACCTAACCTAACCTGAAGACCAGCGTCAGGAAACACTTTTCTGTTTCCTGACAAACTTACCTAACCTAACCTGAAGACTCAGCGTCAGGAAAACACTTGTCCCTTTTTCCTGACAAACCTTACTAACTAACCTGAAGACACGTCAGGAAACACTTGTCCTGGTTCCTGACAACCTACACTACCTAACCTGAAGATCCAGCGTCAGGAAACACTTGCCCTGTTTGCCTGACAACCTTACCTAACCTAACCTGAAGATCCAGCGTCAGAAACACATGTCCTGTTTCCTGACAAAGCCTTACTCTAACCTAACCTGAAGATCAGCTTTCAGGAAACACTTGTCCTTTTTCTGACAAACCTACACTAACCTAAACTGAGATCCAGCGACAGGAAACACTTGTCTTGTTTCCTGCCAAACCTACTAACCTAACCTGAAGACCAGCGCAGAACACTTGTTCGTTTCCTGACAAACCTTACTAACCTAACCCTGAGACCAGCGTCAGGAACACTTGTCCTGTTTTCCTGACAAACCTACCAACCTAACCTGAAGATCAGCGTCAGGAAACACGTGTCCTGTTTCCTGACAACCCTTACCTAACCAAACCTGAAGATCAGCGTCAGAAACACTATGTCCTGTTTCCTGACAAACCTTAACTAACATAACCTGAAGATCAGCCAGAATACACTTGACCTTTACCTGACAAACCATACCAAACCTAACCTGAAGATCAGCGTCAGGAAACACTTGTCCCTGTTTCCTGAACAAACCCTTACCTAACCTAACCTGAAGACGCAGCGTCAGGAAACACTTGTCCTCGTTACTACAAACCTTACCTAACCTAACCTGAAGACCCACCGTCAAGAAACACTTGGGTCCGGGCAGGGACAAACCGGACCTAACCTAACACCGAAGACCAGCGTCAGAAACTCTGTCCTGTTTCCTTGACAACCTTACCTAACCCAACCTGATGACCACGTCAGGAAACTCTTGTTCTGTTTACTGACAAACCTTAACTAACCTAACCTGAAGACCAGCGTCAGGAAACACTTGTCATGTTTCCTGACAAACCTTAACCTAACCTAACCTGTTGACAGCTCAGAAACAAGTGTCCTTTTCCTGACCAACCTTACTAACCTAACCTGAAACAGCGTCGGACACACTTGTTCTGTTTCCTGACAAACCCTTACCTAAACCTAACCTGATGACCAGCGTCAAGGAAACACTTGTCTTGTTTCCTGACAAACCTTACTAACTAACCTGAAGTACCACGTCAGGAACACTAGTCTTGTTTTCTGACAAAACCTTACCTAACCTAACCTGATGACCACGTCAGGAACACTTGTTCCGGGGGGGGGGCTGTTTACTGAACAAACCTTACCTAACCTAACCTGAAGACCAGCGTCAGAAACACATGTTCTGTTTCCTGACTAACTTACTAACCTAACCTGAAAGACCAGCGTCAGAAACCCTTTCTTGTTTCCTACAAACCTTACCTAACATAACCTTAAAGACCAGCGTCAGGAAACACTTGTTCGTTTTACTGACAAAACCTTACCTAACCTAACTGAAGACCAGCGTCAGGAAACACTTGGGGTTCTGTTTCCTGCCAAACCTTTACCTAACCTAACATGAAGACCAGCATCAGGAAACACGTGTCCTGTGTATACCCTGACAAACCATACCTAACCTAACCTGAAACCAGCGTCTGGAAACACACTTGTCATGTTTTCCTGACAAACTTACCTAACCTAAACTGAAGACCATCGTAGGAAACACTTGCCTGTATTCTCCTTACAACCTACCTACCTAACCTGAAGACCAGCGTCAGGAGAAACAACTTGTCGTTTCTCTGACAACCTACCTAACCTAACCTAAGACCAGCGCTGGAAACACTTGTTCTGTTTCCTGACAAACCATACCTAACCTAACTTAAGACCGCGTCAGGAACACTTGTCCTTTTTCATGACAAACCTTACTAACCACCCTGGAAGAACCACGTCAGAAACACTTGTTCTGTTTCCTGACAAACCTTACCTAACCTAACCTTAGACCAGCGTCAGGAAACCACTTGTCTGTTTTACTGACAAACTTACCTAACCTAACCTGATGACCAGCGTCAGAACACTTGTTCTGTTTACAGACAAACCTTACTAACCCAAACCTGAAGACCGAGCGGCAGGAAACACTTATCTTGTTTCCTGACAAACCTTACCTAACCTAACCTGAATGACCAGCGTCCAGGAAACACTTGTTTCTGTATTACTGACAAACCTTACCTAACCGAACCTGTAGAACCAGGTCAGGAAACACTTGTCCTGTTTTCTGACAAACCTTACCTAACCTAACCTGAAACCACGTCAGAAACACTTGGTCTGGTTTCCTGACCAACCTTACCTACCTAACCTGCTGGACCAGCGTCAGAAACACTTGTTTATGTTTAACTGACAACCTTACCGAACCTAACCTGAAGACCAGCGTTCAGGAAACACTTGTTATGTTTACTGACAAACTACCTAACCTAAACCTGAAGACCAGCGTCAGAAACACATTGTTCTGTTTACAGGGGACAAACCTTACCTACCTAACCTGAAGACCAGCGTCCAGGAAACACTTATCTTGTTTCCTGACAAACCCTTACCTACCTACCTGAAGACCACGTCAGGAAACACTTGTTCGTTTAACTGTCAACCTTACCTAACCTAACCTGAAGACCAGTCGTCAGGAAAAAAAACCCACTTGTCCTGTTTACTGACAAACCTACCTAACCTAACTGAAAACCAGCGTCAGGAAACACATGTTCTGTTTTTTCCTGACAAACCTTAACGCTAACCTAACCTGAAGCACCAGCGTCCGTGGAAAACACTTGTTATGTTTACTGACAAACCTTACCTAACCTAACCTGAAGACCAGCGTCAGGAAACACTTGTTATGTTACTGACATAACCATACCTAACCTAACCTGAAGAACAGCGCCAGGAAACACTTGTCTGTTTCTGACAAACCTTACCTAACCTACCTGAAGACCAGCGTCAGGAAACACTTGTTTCTGGTTTTACTGCCAAACCTTAACTAACCTAACCTGAAGACCGCGGCAGGAAACACTTGTTCTGTTTCCTGACCAACCTTACCTAACCTAACCTGATGACCACGCGTCAGGAAACCACTTGTTATGTTTAAGACAAACCTTACCTGAACCTAACCTGAAGAGACCAGCGTCAGGAAACACATGTTCTGTTTACTGACAAACCCTTACCAACCTAACCTGAAGACCAGCGTCAGGAAACACTTATCTTGTTCCTACAAACCTTACCTAACCTAAACCGAAGACCAGTCGTCAGGAAAACCTTGTTCTGTGTTACTGACAAACCTTACCGAACCTAACCTGAAGACCCCGGTCAGAAACACTTGTCCTGTTTTCGACAAACCTTACCTAACCTAACCTGAAGACCATCCGTCCAGGAAACACTTGTTTTCTGTTGCCGGGGACATACCGTACCTAACCTACCTGCTAAAAAAAAAAATAGACCAGCGTCAGGAAACACTTGACCCATGTTTTCCTGCCAAACCTTACCTAACCTAACCAGATGACCAGCGTCCAAGAAACACGTGTCAAGTTTTCCTGACAACCTTACCTAACCTACCGATGACCATCGTCAGGAAACACTTGTCCTGTATCCTGACAAACCTACCTAACCTAACTGATGACGCACGTCAGGAAACACTTGGTCATGTCTTTCCTGACAAACCTTACCATACCCTAACCTAAGACCAGCGTCAGGAAAACACTTGTTCTGTTTACTGACAAACCTTACCTAACCTAACCTGAAACCAGCGTTAGGAAACACTTACATGTTCTGACAACCTTACCTCACCTAACCTGAAGACCAGCGTCAGGAAACACATGTCAAGTTCCTGACAAACCTTACCCAAGTCACTATTCACGAACCACTGGAAGAATATATATCATAACTACGATGCCTGACAGAAACTCTACAAGCGAGATAAGCGATAATAGCCCATTTCAATGTTTGGCTGACACTGTAAGGTTTGTCAATTGTTCCCAGTGAAATATTCACCACCCAGAACAAGGGTCAGTGGAACAAAGCTACGCAGTTATATACGGAACTTAGTTGAAATTTTTTGCAGTTTTTAACTAAACTTTCAATACATTTTGAAGATTAAATTAGATATTTTAGGTAAGGTTGTACAGTGGGAAAACGATGTACAATATATGAAAAAAGGATGAGCACTGCACAGGCAACTGGCCCATACTTCGCATGTTCTCTCAAAACCCATATATTATGAAGTTAAACCCAAGGAATAACCTCCATGGTCTAAACCATTCTTCCAGACCATTCAGATGACTCTTCTCCAGGTCTGAGGGACTGACTACCTGTTCCAGACCATTTAGTTAACCTTCTCCAGGCTGAGGACTGACTACCCTGTTCACAGACCATTAGTTGAGAACATCTTCTCCAGGCTGAGGGAAATGACCTACCTTGTTCCAGCCATTTAGTTGAACTCTTCTCCAGCCTGAGGACTGACCACCTTGTTTCCAGACCATTTAGTTGAACTCTTCATCCAGGCGGCCTCCCTTGAGGGACTGACTACCTTTGTTCCTGACCATTTATTTGAACTCTTACTCCAGGCTGAAGGGACTGACTTACCTGTCCAGACCTTTAGATGAACTCTTCTCCAGGCTGAGGGATGAACACCTTGTTCCGACCATTTAGTTGAACTCTTCCCAGGCTGAGGGAGACTGACCTACCTTGTTCCAGACCATTTAGTTGAACTCTTCTCAGGCGGAGGACTGACCACCTTGTTTCCAGACCATTTAGTTTGAACTCTTCTCCAGGCTGAGGGACTGACCACAGCAGGAACAACTACAGCAGCAGCAACTACAGCAGAGACAGCAGCAGGAACTACAGCAGCAGCAACTACAGCAGAGACAAGCAGCAGGAACTACAGCAGCAGCAACTACAGCAGAAACAACTACAGCAGAAACAATTACAACAGCAACAACTACAGTAACAGCAACAACAACTACAGTAACAGCAACAACAACTACAGTAACAGCAACTACAGTAACAGCAACAACAACTACAGTTACAGCAACAAACAACTACAGCAACAACAACACAACATACAGTAACAGCAACTACCAGGAACAGCAGCAACAACTACAGTAACAGCAACAACAACTACAGAACAGCAACTACAACTACAGCAGCACAACAACTACAGTAGCAGCAACAACCAACTACAGTAACAGCAACAACAACTACACGCACAACCACAACTACATAACAGTAACTCAACTACAGTAACAGCAACAACAACTACAGTAAACAGCAACACCAACTACAGCACACAACAACTACAGTACCAGCAACAACAACTACAGAACAGCAACAACACTACAGTAACAAGCAACAACCACTACATAACAGCAACAACAACTACAGTATCAGTAAACTACAACTACAGTAACTGCACAACAACTACAGTAACAGTAACAACAACTACAGTAACAGCAACAACAACTACAGTAACAGTAACAACAACTACAGTAACAGCAACAACAACTACAGCAGCAACAACAACTACAGTAACAGCAACAACAACTACAGTAACAGCAACAAACAAACTACAGTAACAGCAACAACAACTACAGCAACAGCAACAACACTTAACAGTAAACAGTAACAACACTACAGTAACAGCAACAACAACTACAGTAAACAGCAACACAACTACAGCAGCAACAACAAACTACAGTAACACAACAACAACTACAGTAACCGCAACAACAACTACAGCAGCAAAACAACTACATAACAGCAAACAACAACTACCGTAACAGCAACAACAACTACACAGCAACCACAACTAAAGTACAACAACAACAACTACAGTAACAGCAACAACAGACTACAGTAACAGCAACAACAACTACAGCAGCAACAACAACTACAGTAAACAGCAACAACAACTACAGCAGCACAAACAAACTACAGTACAGCAACAACAACTACATAACAGCAACAACAACTACATAACCGCAACACCACTACAGTAACAGCAACAACAACTACAGTAACAGCAACAACCAATTATTACTACAGAACAGCAACAACAAATACAGTAACAGCAACAACCACACAGTAACAGCAACAACAACACATAACAGCAACAACAACACAGTAACATCAACAACAACTTACAGTAACATCAACACAACTACATTAACAGCAACAACACTACAGATACAGCCCCCGCAACAACAACTACAGTAATCACAAAAACAACTACAGTAACCGCAACAACAACTACAGTAACTGCAAAACAACTACAGCAGCAAACAACAACACAGTAACAGCACCACAACTAAAGTAACTGCAACAACAACTACAGTAACAGCAACAAACAACCACATAAAGCAACAACAACTACAGCAAGCAACAACACTACAGTAACAGCAACAACAACTACAGCAGCAACAACAACTACAGTAACACAACAACAACTACGTAGACGCCGCAAAACACAACAGTAACAGCACCAACAACTACAGTAACACAACAACCAACTACAGCACAACAACAACTACAGCAGCAACAACAACTACAGTAACAGCAACAACAACTAGAACAGCAACAACAACTACAGCAGCAACACAACTACAGTTAACAACAACAACAACTACAGCAGCACAACCAACAACAGTAACAGCAACAACAACACAAGTAACAGCAAGAAAAATGGGAGGGTGTAATTTTAGTGGGGGGGGGGGGGGTATAGGGGTTTAAAAGGAATAGGGGGGGGTTAAAGGAATCAACTACAGTAAAAGCAACAACAACTACAGTTAACACAACTACAAATACAGTAACAGCAACAACAAATACAGCAGCAACAACTACTACATAACAGCACAACAACTACATAACAGCAACAACAACTAAGTAACACAACAACAACTACAGTAACCAGTAACAACAACACAAGTAACAGCAACAACAACTACAGTAACAGTAAACACAACTACAGTACAGCAACACAACTAACAGAACAGTAACAACAACTACAGTAACAGCAACAACAACTACACAGCAACAACAACTACATAACAGCAACAACAACTACAGTAACAGCAACAACCACAACAGTAACAGAACAACAACTACAGTAAAAGCAACAACAACTACAGTAACAGCAAACAACTACCGCAGCAACAACAACTACAGTAACAGCAACAACAACTACAGTAACAGCAAACAACAACTACAGTAAAAGCAACAACAACAAAAAAAAAAAAAAAAAAAAATACAGCAGCAACAACAATAACAGTAACAGCAACAACAACTACAGTAACATTAACAACAACTACAGTAACAGCAACAACAACTACAGCAGCAACAACAACTACAGTAACAGCAACAACAACTACAGTAACAGCAACAACACCTATCAGCAGCAACAACAACTACAGTAACAGCAACAACAACTACAGCAGCAACAACAACTACAGTAACAGCAACAACAACTACAGCAGCAACAACAACTACAGTAACAGCAACAACAACTACAGCAGCAACAACAACTACAGTTAACAGCAACAACAACTACAGCAAGTCAACAACAACTACAGTAACAGCAACAACAACTAAACAAGCAACAACAACACGAGTACAGCAACAACAACAACCGTCAAAGCAACAACAACAACAATAAAGCATGGGAGCAACAACTACAGTAACGTGCAACAACTAACGTTCCAGTACCAGCACAACACTACAGTAACAGCAACAACAACTACAGTAACAGCAACAACAACTACAGTAACAGCAACAACAACTACAGTAACAGCAACAACAACTACAGTAACAGCAACAACAACTACAGCAGCAACAACAACTACAGTAACAGCAACAACAACTACAGTAACAGCAACAACAACTACAGCAACAGCAACAACAACTACAGTAACAGCAACAACAACTACAGTAACAGCAACAACAACTACAGCAACAGCAACAACAACTACAGTAACAGGCAACAACAACTTACAGCAGCAACAACAACTAAAGTAAACACAACAACAACTACAGTAACAGCAACAACAACTACAGCAACAGCAACAACAACTACAGCAGCAACAACAACTACAGTAACAGCAACAACAACTACAGTAACAGCAACAACAACTACAGTAACAGCAACAACAACTACAGCACAACACAACTACAGTAACATCAACAACAACTACAGCAGCACAACACTACAGTAACACAACAACACACAGTAACACAACAACATCTACAGTATCAGCAACAACACCTACAGTCAACACACAACAACAACAGAACAGCAACAACAACTACAGCAGCAACAACAACTACAGTTAACACAACAACAACTACAGCAGCAACAACAACTACCGTAACACAACAACAACTACAGTAACAGTCAACAACAACTACAGTAACAGCAACAACAACTACAGTAACAGCAACAACAACTACAGTAACAGCAACAACAACTACAGTAACAGCAACAACAACTACAGTAACAGCAACAACAACTACAGTAACAGCAACAACAACTACAGCAGCAACAACAACTACAGTAACAGCAACAACAACTACAGTAACACAACAGCAACTACAGTAACAGCAACACAACCTACAGTAACAGCAACAACAACTACAGTAACACAGACAACAACTACAGTAACAGCAACAACAACTACAGTAACAACAACAACAACTTACAGTAACAAGTAACAACAACTAACAGTAACAGCAACACACTACAGTAACAGCAACAACAACTACAGTAACAGCACCAACAACTACAGTAACAGCAACACAACTATCAAGTAACAGCAACAACCACCTACAGTAACAGCAACAACAACTACAGTAAAACAGCAACAACAACTACAGTAACAACAACAACACTACAGTAACAGCAACAACAACTACAGTAACAGCAACAACAACTACAGCAGCAACACAACTACAGTAACAGCAACAAAAACTACGTAACAGCAACAACAACTACAGTAACAGCAACAACAAATACAGTAACAGCAACAACAATCTACAGCAGCAACAACAACTACAGATAACAGCAAACAACAACTACAGTAACAGCAACAACAACTACAGCAGCAACAACAACTACAGTAACAGCAACAACAACTACAGTAACACACAACAACTACAGCAGCTAACAACAACACAGTTACAGCACCAACACTACAGCAGCAACACAACTATCGTAAAACAGCAAACAACATACTACAGTTAAACAGCAACAACAACTACAGTACAGCAACAACAACTACAGTAACAGCAACAACAAATACAGTAACAGCAACAACAACTACAGCAGTCAACAACAACTACAGTAACAGCAACAACAACTACAGTAACAGCAAAGAAAATAGGGGGGGGGGGGTAAGGGGGGGGTTGTGTGTGGTGTTGGGGGGGGGGGGGGGGGGGGGGGGGGGGGGGGGGGGGGGGGGGGGGGGGGGGGGGGGGGGGGTGGGGGGGGGGGGGGGGTTTGGGGGTTTATAGTTGGGGTTTTTTTTTTTGGTTTTTTGGTTGGGTTTTGGGGGGGGGGGGGGGGGGGGGTTTTTTGTTTTTGGGTTTTTTTTGGTGGGGTTGGTGGTTTTTTTTTTGTGTGGGGGGGGGTTGTGTTTTTTTTATTATTAGTATGTTATATTATGATTATAATTTATATTATTATTAGTATGTTATGATTATTATTAGTATATATTATTATAGTATGTTATATTATTAAGTATGTTATATTATTATTAGTATGTTATATTAATATAGTATAGATATTATAGTATGTTATTTATTATTAAGTATGTTATGATTATTATTAGTATGATATTATTATTATTATGGTTATGATTATAATTAGTATATATTATTAATTAGTAGTTATATTATATTAGTATGTTATATTATATTTGTATGGTTATATTATTATTAAATATTATGAATTATTATTATATTGTTATGATTAATAATATTATGTTATATTATTATTAGTATATTATATTATTATTAGTATGGATTATATTATTATTAGTCTGAGATTATTATAGTATGGTTAATTCTGATTAGTTGGTTGTATATATTAGTGGTTATGATTTATGATTATATAAGTTAAATATAATTATAATTATGTAAAGATTCTTCTTATATGGATTAAAAAATCTTATTATATATTATAATTAGTAATTTATGATTAAAATAGTATTATATTATTATAAGAAAGGTTAAAGAAACACAACTACAGTAACAGCAACATCAACTACAGCACAAACAAAAACTACAGTAACAGCAACAACAACTACAGCACAACAACAACTAAAGTAAAAGCAACAACAACTACACCAACAACAACTACTACAGCAAACAACAACTACAGCACAACAACAACTACAGAAGCAACAACAATACACAGCAACAACAACGACAGTAAACAGCAACAACAACTACAGCAGCAACAACAACTACAGTAACAGCAACAACAACTACAGCAGCAACAACAACTAGCAGTCACAGCAACAACAACTACAGTAACCGCAACAACAACTACAGTACACAGCAACAACAACTACATTAACAGCAACATCAACTACAGCAGCAACAACAACTACAGTAACAGCAACAACAACGACAGTAACAGCAACAACAACTACAGCACAACACAACTACAGTAACAGCAACAACAACACAGTAACAACAACTACAAGTAACAGCAACAACAACTACAGTAACAGCAACAACAAAATACTGTAACAACAACAACAACTACAGTAACCAGCAACAACACCTCCAGTACCGCAACAACAACTACAGCAAGCACAACCACCCAGTAACAGCAACAACAACTACAGTAACAGCAACAACAACTACCGTAACAGCCACAACACTACAGTAACAGACAACAACAACTACAGTAACAGCAACAACAACTACAGCAGCAACAACAACTACAGTAACAGCAACAACAACACAGAACAGCCACACAACTACAGTAACAACAACTACAGTTACACAACAACAACTACAGTAAACAGCAACAACAACTAACCGCAACAGCACACAACTTACAGTAACAGCAACAACCAACTACAGTACAGCAACAACAACTACACAGCAACAACACTACAGTAACAGCAACAACATACTACAGCAGCAACAACAACTACTGTAACAGCACAACAAACTAAAGCAGTAAAAAAACCAACAACTAACAGTAACAGCAACACAACTACAATAACAGCAACAACAACTACAGTAACAGCAACAACAACTACAGTAACAGCAACAACAACTACAGTAACAGCAACAGCAACTACAGTAACAGCAACAACATCTACAGTAACAGCAACAACAACTACAGTAACAGGCAACAACAACTCGTAACAGCAACAACAACCTACCGTAACAGCAACAACAACTACAGTAACAGCAACTGCAACTACAGTAACGCAGCAACAAAACCACAGTAAACAGCAACAACAACTACAGTAACAGCACAACCACTACAGTAACAGCAACAACAACTACAGTAACAGCAACAACAACTACAGTAACAGCAACAACAACTACAGTAACAGCAACAACAACTACAGTAACAGCAACAACAACTACAGTAACAGCAACAACAACTACAGTAACAGCACAACAACTACAGTAAACAGCAACAACAACTACAGTAACAGCAACAACCACTACAGTAATCAGCAACAGCAACTACGTAAAAGCAACAACAAACTACAGTACAGCAACAACCAACTACAGTAACACACAACCACTACGAGCAAGCAGCAATCAACAACTACAGTAACACAACACAAACTACATAAACAGCAACAACAACTACAGTAACAGCAACACAACTACAGCAGCATCAACAACTACAGAACAGCAACAACACTACAGCAGCAACGAACAACTACAGTAACAGCAACAACAACTACAGTAACAGCAACAACAACTACAGTACCAGCAACAACAACTACAGTAACAGCAACAACAACTGACTGCAGCAATCAACAACTCAGTAACAGCAACGGACAACTACAGTAACAGCAACAACAACTACAGTAACAGCAACAACAACTCCAGTAATCAGCAACAACAACTACCGTAACATACAACACAACTACAGTAACAACAACAACAACTACAGTAACAGCAACAACAATACAGTAAAACAGCAACAACAACAACAGCACAACAACAACTACAGTAACAGCAACAACAACTACAGCAGCAACAACAACTAACAGTACCAGCAACAACAACTAACAGTATCAGCAACAACAACTACAGTAACAGAACAACAACTACAGTAACAGCAACCAACAACTACATAACAGCAACAACAACATACAGTAACAGCACAACAACTACAGCAGCAACAACAACTACAGTAACAGCAACAACAAGTACAGTAACCGCAAACACAACAACAGTAACAGCAACACAACTACAGTACAACAACTCCATAACAGAACAAACAACTACAGTAACAGCAACAACAACTATCAGTAACAGCACAACCAACTACGAGTAATCACAACAACAACTACAGTAACAACAACTACAGTAAACATAACAACAACTACAGTAACAGCACAACAACTACAGATAACAGAAGACAACAACACAGTAACACGACCACAACTACAGTAACAGCAAACAACAACACAGTAACAGCAACAACAACTACATAACAGCAACAACAACAACAGCAACAGCAACCCCAACTACAGTAACAGCGAACAACAACTACAGTAACAGCAACAACAACTACAGCAACAGCAACACAACTACGCAGCACAACAACTACAGTAACAGCAACAACAACTACAGTAACAGCAACAACAACTACAGCAGCAACAACACTACAGTAACACAACAACAACTACATAACAGCAACAACAACACAGTAACACAACAACAACTACAGTAACAGCACACACCTACAGTCACAGCAACAACAACTACAGTAACAGCAACACAACTACAGTAACAGCACAACAACTACAGTAACAGCACCAACAACTACAGCAGCAACAACAACTACAGTAACAGCAACAACAACTTACAGTAACAGCAACAACAACTACAGCAACAGCAAACAACAACTACATAACAGCACAACAACTACAGTAATAGCAACACAACTACAGTAACAGCAACAACAACTACAGTAACAGCAACAACAACTACAGTAACAGTAGACAACAACAACAGTAACAACAACAACAACTACAGGAACAGCAACAACAACTACAGCAACAGCAAAACAACAACTACCGTAACAGCAACAACCAACTACAGTAAACAGCACAACAACTATCAGTAACAGCAACAACAACTACAGGCAGCAACAACACTACAGTAACACAACAACAACTACAGTAAACAGCAACAACAACTACAGTAACAGGCAACAACAACTACAGTAACAGCCACAACAACTACAGTATCAGCAACACAACTACAGCAACAGCAAACAACAACTACAGTAACAACAACAACTACAGTAACAAGCCACAACAACGACAGCTACAGCAACAACAACTAACAGTAACAGCAAATCAACAACTACAGTAAACAAACACCTACAGTAACAGCAACAACAACTAAGTAACAGCAACAACAACTACAGTAACAACAACTAAGTAACAACAACTACAGTAACAGAACAACAATACCGTAACAGCAATCAACAACTACAGTAACAACAACTACAGTAACAAGCAACAACAACTACAGGTAACAAGCAAACTACAGTAACAACAACTACAGTAACAGTAACAACCAACTACAGTTAACAGCATCAGTACAACCTACAGTAACAAACAACTACAGTAACAGCAACAACAACTACAGAGTAACAACAACTACAGTAACAACAACTAACAGTAACAGTAACAACAACTACAGTAACAGTAACAACAACTGACCCTTACGCAGCAACAACACCGACAGTAACAACAACTACAGTAACAACAACTACAGTAACAGCAACAACAACTACAGTAACAACAACTACAGTAACAACAACTACAGTAACAGTAACAACAACTACAGTAACAGTAACAACAACTACAGTAACAGCAACAACAACTACAGTAACAACAACTACAGTAACAACAACTACAGTAAACAGTCAACAACAACTACAGTAACATAACATCAACTACAGTAACCACAACTACATAACAGCAACAACAACTAAGTAACATCAACAACAATACAGTAACAGCACAACAACTACAGTAACAGCAACAACAACTACATAACAGCAACAACAACTACAGCACCAGCAACAACAACTACAGTAACAAAACAACTACAGTAACAGCAACAACACTACTAGCAACCATGCAACAACAACTACAGTAACAACAACAACTACAGTAACAGCAACAACAACTACAGTAACAGCAACAACAACTACAGTAACAGCAACAACAACTACAGTAACAAACAACAACTACAGTAACAGCAACAACACCTCAGCAACAGGCAAACAACAACTACAGTAACAGCAACAACGATAACTACAGTAACACCATCTACAAGTAACAACCACTACATGACAACACTACATTAACAGCACAACACTACAGTAACAGCAACAACAACTACAGTAACAACAACTACAGTAACAACAACTACAGTAACAACAACTACAGTAACAGCAACAACAACTACAGTAACAGAACAACACTACAGAAACAGCAACAACAACTACAGCAACAGCAACACAACGACAGTAACAACAACAACTACAGTAACAGCAACAACAACTACAGTAACAGCACAACAACACAGCAGCAACAACAACTACAGAACAGCAACAACAACTACAGCAGCACAACAACTACAGTAACAGCAACACAACACAGTAACAGCAACACAACCTACAGTAACATGCAACAACAACTATAACAGTAACAGGCAACAACAACTACAGTAACAGCAACAACACTCCAGAGTAAACAGCCACAACACCTACGGAGTAACAGCAACAACAACTACAGCAACAGCAACAACAACTACAGTAACAGCAACAACAACTACAGTAACAACAACTACAGTAACAGCAACAACAACTACAGTAACAGCAACAACAACTACAGTAACAGCAACAACAACTACAGTAACAGCAACAACAACTACAGTAAACACAAACAACAACTCAGCAACAACAACTACAGTAACAGCAGCAACACTACAATAACAGCAGCTGCAGCAAAAACACCAACACTAACTACCGACAGCCAAACCTTACAGTCTCTCAGCTCAGGCTGACAGATTTGATCACGTGACATATGTAACCCATCCTTTGTGATGGAGTATGACGGGGGGACACAGCCCCAAAAAAAAAAAATAAAAAATCAAAAAAGTATAAAACAAAAAAAAAAAGATAAAGATAAAAAAGATCATAAATTTTTTTTGCGGGGGGGTCCCACAATGTAACCATCACAGTGACCCAACATATGCGCTCTTCCCATCTTACCCAACACTCTTCCCTTACATCCCCTAGACGAGAAGAATAGTCCTATAAGCAAGCTCAGAGGGTTATATAAATAAAACGCATAGTTTGCTTCTGCCCGCATCTATATTTAATAGCGCCCCGCCCTACAGCACGATTTATGCTGTGCGACACACACAGTTTTATCTTGTAAATAAAAGGAGCACAAGTTGCAACTAAAAGTGAGACATTTATTGTGGCAACGTTTACGCTCAATCCAGGACTTTATCAAGCCATTCAGGTAATGGCTTGATAAAGCCCTTGAGGAGCGAAACGTTTGCCCACAAACAATGTCACATTAGTTGCACTTGTGTCCTTTTAACTTTAATATTTCGGTAATTTCTACCAACTTTATTACAGTTTTATCTTGCAATGTTCGGACAAGCGCAGAGCTGTACATCAAGCTGATACCTTTCGTAAGACTCAAAAACCTCAAACCGCATGATGTTTTGCCCGCCTCATGGTGAGCGAAATCAACAGGACGTTCTAAACCCACAGGACCACCAAATCATGTGTCCTGTGGCATCTTTGATCCTTAGTCCTTAGAAACACTGTAATACACTAGTTTAAGATCTTTAGCATATTAATATTAACTTGGGAAGTAAATTTAATGGATGTAATCATAACCATGATTTTTAAAGTTGTGGAATTGGTAGCGAGGTAAAAGCCTCGGTTCAGAAGACAAAAACTCCACTGTTAGTCATCATATGACTAAGACCAGCGTCAGGAAACACTTTCCGGTGTCCGGGGGACAAACCTTACCTAACTAACCTGAAGACCAGCGTCAGGAAACACTTGTCTTGTTTCCTGACAAACCTTACCTAACTAACCTGAAGACCACGCAGGAAACACTTTTCTGTTTCCTGACAAACTTACCTAACCTAACCTGAAGACTCAGCGTCAGGAAAACACTTGTCCCTTTTTCCTGACAAACCTTACTAACTAACCTGAAGACACGTCAGGAAACACTTGTCCTGGTTCCTGACAACCTACACTACCTAACCTGAAGATCCAGCGTCAGGAAACACTTGCCCTGTTTGCCTGACAACCTTACCTAACCTAACCTGAAGATCCAGCGTCAGAAACACATGTCCTGTTTCCTGACAAAGCCTTACTCTAACCTAACCTGAAGATCAGCTTTCAGGAAACACTTGTCCTTTTTCTGACAAACCTACACTAACCTAAACTGAGATCCAGCGACAGGAAACACTTGTCTTGTTTCCTGCCAAACCTACTAACCTAACCTGAAGACCAGCGCAGAACACTTGTTCGTTTCCTGACAAACCTTACTAACCTAACCCTGAGACCAGCGTCAGGAACACTTGTCCTGTTTTCCTGACAAACCTACCAACCTAACCTGAAGATCAGCGTCAGGAAACACGTGTCCTGTTTCCTGACAACCCTTACCTAACCAAACCTGAAGATCAGCGTCAGAAACACTATGTCCTGTTTCCTGACAAACCTTAACTAACATAACCTGAAGATCAGCCAGAATACACTTGACCTTTACCTGACAAACCATACCAAACCTAACCTGAAGATCAGCGTCAGGAAACACTTGTCCCTGTTTCCTGAACAAACCCTTACCTAACCTAACCTGAAGACGCAGCGTCAGGAAACACTTGTCCTCGTTACTACAAACCTTACCTAACCTAACCTGAAGACCCACCGTCAAGAAACACTTGGGTCCGGGCAGGGACAAACCGGACCTAACCTAACACCGAAGACCAGCGTCAGAAACTCTGTCCTGTTTCCTTGACAACCTTACCTAACCCAACCTGATGACCACGTCAGGAAACTCTTGTTCTGTTTACTGACAAACCTTAACTAACCTAACCTGAAGACCAGCGTCAGGAAACACTTGTCATGTTTCCTGACAAACCTTAACCTAACCTAACCTGTTGACAGCTCAGAAACAAGTGTCCTTTTCCTGACCAACCTTACTAACCTAACCTGAAACAGCGTCGGACACACTTGTTCTGTTTCCTGACAAACCCTTACCTAAACCTAACCTGATGACCAGCGTCAAGGAAACACTTGTCTTGTTTCCTGACAAACCTTACTAACTAACCTGAAGTACCACGTCAGGAACACTAGTCTTGTTTTCTGACAAAACCTTACCTAACCTAACCTGATGACCACGTCAGGAACACTTGTTCCGGGGGGGGGGCTGTTTACTGAACAAACCTTACCTAACCTAACCTGAAGACCAGCGTCAGAAACACATGTTCTGTTTCCTGACTAACTTACTAACCTAACCTGAAAGACCAGCGTCAGAAACCCTTTCTTGTTTCCTACAAACCTTACCTAACATAACCTTAAAGACCAGCGTCAGGAAACACTTGTTCGTTTTACTGACAAAACCTTACCTAACCTAACTGAAGACCAGCGTCAGGAAACACTTGGGGTTCTGTTTCCTGCCAAACCTTTACCTAACCTAACATGAAGACCAGCATCAGGAAACACGTGTCCTGTGTATACCCTGACAAACCATACCTAACCTAACCTGAAACCAGCGTCTGGAAACACACTTGTCATGTTTTCCTGACAAACTTACCTAACCTAAACTGAAGACCATCGTAGGAAACACTTGCCTGTATTCTCCTTACAACCTACCTACCTAACCTGAAGACCAGCGTCAGGAGAAACAACTTGTCGTTTCTCTGACAACCTACCTAACCTAACCTAAGACCAGCGCTGGAAACACTTGTTCTGTTTCCTGACAAACCATACCTAACCTAACTTAAGACCGCGTCAGGAACACTTGTCCTTTTTCATGACAAACCTTACTAACCACCCTGGAAGAACCACGTCAGAAACACTTGTTCTGTTTCCTGACAAACCTTACCTAACCTAACCTTAGACCAGCGTCAGGAAACCACTTGTCTGTTTTACTGACAAACTTACCTAACCTAACCTGATGACCAGCGTCAGAACACTTGTTCTGTTTACAGACAAACCTTACTAACCCAAACCTGAAGACCGAGCGGCAGGAAACACTTATCTTGTTTCCTGACAAACCTTACCTAACCTAACCTGAATGACCAGCGTCCAGGAAACACTTGTTTCTGTATTACTGACAAACCTTACCTAACCGAACCTGTAGAACCAGGTCAGGAAACACTTGTCCTGTTTTCTGACAAACCTTACCTAACCTAACCTGAAACCACGTCAGAAACACTTGGTCTGGTTTCCTGACCAACCTTACCTACCTAACCTGCTGGACCAGCGTCAGAAACACTTGTTTATGTTTAACTGACAACCTTACCGAACCTAACCTGAAGACCAGCGTTCAGGAAACACTTGTTATGTTTACTGACAAACTACCTAACCTAAACCTGAAGACCAGCGTCAGAAACACATTGTTCTGTTTACAGGGGACAAACCTTACCTACCTAACCTGAAGACCAGCGTCCAGGAAACACTTATCTTGTTTCCTGACAAACCCTTACCTACCTACCTGAAGACCACGTCAGGAAACACTTGTTCGTTTAACTGTCAACCTTACCTAACCTAACCTGAAGACCAGTCGTCAGGAAAAAAAACCCACTTGTCCTGTTTACTGACAAACCTACCTAACCTAACTGAAAACCAGCGTCAGGAAACACATGTTCTGTTTTTTCCTGACAAACCTTAACGCTAACCTAACCTGAAGCACCAGCGTCCGTGGAAAACACTTGTTATGTTTACTGACAAACCTTACCTAACCTAACCTGAAGACCAGCGTCAGGAAACACTTGTTATGTTACTGACATAACCATACCTAACCTAACCTGAAGAACAGCGCCAGGAAACACTTGTCTGTTTCTGACAAACCTTACCTAACCTACCTGAAGACCAGCGTCAGGAAACACTTGTTTCTGGTTTTACTGCCAAACCTTAACTAACCTAACCTGAAGACCGCGGCAGGAAACACTTGTTCTGTTTCCTGACCAACCTTACCTAACCTAACCTGATGACCACGCGTCAGGAAACCACTTGTTATGTTTAAGACAAACCTTACCTGAACCTAACCTGAAGAGACCAGCGTCAGGAAACACATGTTCTGTTTACTGACAAACCCTTACCAACCTAACCTGAAGACCAGCGTCAGGAAACACTTATCTTGTTCCTACAAACCTTACCTAACCTAAACCGAAGACCAGTCGTCAGGAAAACCTTGTTCTGTGTTACTGACAAACCTTACCGAACCTAACCTGAAGACCCCGGTCAGAAACACTTGTCCTGTTTTCGACAAACCTTACCTAACCTAACCTGAAGACCATCCGTCCAGGAAACACTTGTTTTCTGTTGCCGGGGACATACCGTACCTAACCTACCTGCTAAAAAAAAAAATAGACCAGCGTCAGGAAACACTTGACCCATGTTTTCCTGCCAAACCTTACCTAACCTAACCAGATGACCAGCGTCCAAGAAACACGTGTCAAGTTTTCCTGACAACCTTACCTAACCTACCGATGACCATCGTCAGGAAACACTTGTCCTGTATCCTGACAAACCTACCTAACCTAACTGATGACGCACGTCAGGAAACACTTGGTCATGTCTTTCCTGACAAACCTTACCATACCCTAACCTAAGACCAGCGTCAGGAAACACTTGTTCTGTTTACTGACAAACCTTACCTAACCTAACCTGAAGACCAGCGTCAGGAAACACTTGTCATGTTTCCTGACAAACCTTACCTAACCTAACCTGAAGACCAGCGTCAGGAAACACTTGTCATGTTTCCTGACAAACTTTACCCAAGTCACTATTCACCAACAGACTGGAAGAATATATTACATAACTACGATGACTGACAGAACTCAGACAAGCGATAAGCGATAATAGCCCATTTAAATGTTGGCTGACACTGTAAGGTTGTCCATTGTTCCCAGTGAAATATTCAACACCCTGAACAAGGGTCAGTGGAACAAAGCTGACGCAGTTATATACGGAACTTAGTTGAAATTTTTGCAGTTTTTAACTAAAATTTCAATACATTTTGGAAAGATTAAATTAGATATTTAGGTAAGGTTGTACGTGGGAAAACTGATGTACAATTATAAAAAAGGAGGAGCACTGCAGCAGGCTTACTGGCCCATACTTTGCAGGTTCTTCTCAAACCCATATATTATGAAAGTTACCCAAGGAATAACCTCCATGGTCTAAAACGATATCGTTCCAGACCATTTAGTTGAACTCTTCTCCAGGCTGAGGGACTGACTACCTTGTTCCAGACCATTTAGTTGAACTCTTCTCCAGGCTGAGGGACTGACTACCTTGTTCCAGACCATTTAGTTGAACTCTTCTCCAGGCTGAGGGACTGACCACCTTGTTCCAGACCATTTAGTTGAACTCTTCTCCAGGCTGAGGACTGACCACCTTGTTCCAGACCATTTAGTTGAACTCTTCTCCAGGCTGAGGACTGACTACCTTGTTCCAGACCATTTAGTTGAACTCTTCTCCAGGCTGAGGGACTGACTACCTTGTTCCAGACCATTTAGTTGAACTCTTCTCCAGGCTGAGGGACTGACCACCTTGTTCCAGACCATTTAGTTGAACTCTTCTCCAGGCTGAGGGACTGACCACCTTGTTCCAGACCATTTAGTTGAACTCTTCTCCAGGCTGAGGACTGACCACCTTGTTCCAGACCATTTAGTTGAACTCTTCTCCAGGCTGAGGGACTGACCACCTGTTCCAGACCATTTAGTTGAACTCTTCTCCAGGCTGAGGGACTGACCACCTTGTTCCAGACCATTTAGTTGAACTCTTCTCCAGGCTGAGGGACTGACCACCTTGTTCCAGACCATTTAGTTGAACTCTTCTCCAGGCTGAGGGACTGACCACCTTGTTCCAGACCATTTAGTTGAACTCTTCTCCAGGCTGAGGGACTGACCACCTCAAATACTTTTTCTCCAAGGCTGATGGACTGATTACATCATTTCACTACTACACCTGCTGCCTCTGTATTTGACTGATGAAGCCTACTGTGTAGGCGACGTGTTTCAAGAATGAGGATACCCAACTGTTGTACATGTGTCTAAATCATCAGATTGTCAGTATTTAATATCATTCTCAACAGTGTCCAACCCAGGGTTACCTAAAGTGTCCAACCCAGGGTTTCCTAAAGTGTCCAACCCAGGGTTTCCTAAAGTGTCCAAACCAGGGTTTCCTAAAGTGTCCAACCCAGGGTTTCCTAAAGTGTCCAAACCAGGGTTTCCTAAAGTGTCCAACCCAGGGTTACATAAAGTGTCCAACCCAGGGTTTCCTAAAGTGTCGAACCCAGGGTTACCTAAAGTGTCCAACCCAGGGTTTCCTAAAGTGTCCAACCCAGGGTTTCCTAAAGTGTCCAAACCAGGGTTACCTAAAGTGTCCAACCCAGGGTTTCCTAAAGTGTCCAACCCAGGGTTACCTAAAGTGTCCAACCCAGGGTTACCTAAAGTGTCCAACCCAGGGTTTCCTAAAGTGTCCAACCCAGGGTTTCCTAAAGTGTCCAACCCGGGGTTACCTAAAGTGTCCAACCCAGGGTTTCCTAAAGTGTCCAACCCAGGATTACCTAAAGTGTCCAACCCAGGGTTACCTAAAGTGTCCAATCCAGGGTTTCCTAAAGTGTCCAACCAGGGTTACCTAAAGTGTCCAACCCAGGGTTTCCTAAAGTGTCCAACCCAGGGTTACCTAAAGTGTCCAACCCAGGGTTTCCTAAAGTGTCCATCCCAGGGTTTCCTAAAGTGTCCAACCCAGGGTTTCCTAAAGTGTCCAACCCAGGGTTTCCTAAAGTGCCCAAACCCCAGGGTTACCTAAAGTGTCCAACCCAGGGTTTCCTAAAGTGTCCAACCCAGGATTACCTAAAGTGTCCAACCCAGGGTTACCTAAAGTGTCCAATCCAGGGTTTCCTAAAGTGTCCAACCAGGGTTACCTAAAGTGTCCAACCCAGGGTTTCCTAAAGTGTCCAACCCAGGGTTACCTAAAGTGTCCAACCCAGGGTTTCCTAAAGTGTCCAACCCAGGGTTTCCTAAAGTGTCCAACCCAGGGTTTCCTAAAGTGTCCAACCCAGGGTTTCCTAAAGTGTCCAACCCTGGGTTACCTAAAGTGTCCAACCCTGGGATTCCTAAAGTGTCCAACCCAGGGTTTCTTAAAGTGTCCAACCAAGGGTTTCCTAAAGTGTCCAACCCAGGGTTACCTAAAGTGTCCAACCCAGGGTTTCCTAAAGTGTCCAACCCAGGGTTTCCTAAAGTGTCCAACCCAGGGCTACCTAAAGTGTCCAACCCAGGGTTTCCTAAAGTGTCCAACCCAGAGTTACCTAAAGTGTCCAACCCAGGGTTTCCTAAAGTGTCCAACCCAGGGTTACCTAAAGTGTCCAACCCAGGGTTTCCTAAAGTGTCCAACCCAGGGTTTCCTAAAGTGCCCAACCCAGGGTTTCCTAAAGTGTCCAACCCAGGGTTACCTAAAGTGTCCAACCCAGGGTTTCCTAAAGTGTCCAACCCAGGGTTTCCTAAAGTGCCCAACCCAGGGTTTCCTAAAGTGTCCAACCCAGGGTTTCCTAAAGTGTCCAACCCAGGGCTTCCTAAAGTGTCCAACCCAGGGTTTCCTAAAGTGTCCAACCCAGGGTTTCCTAAAGTGTCCAACCCAGGGTTTCCTAAAGTGTCCAACCAAGGGTTACCTAAAGTGTCCAACCCTGGGTTTCCTAAAGTGTCCAACCCAGGGTTTCCTAAAGTGTCCAACCCAGGGTTTCCTAAAGTGTCCAACCCAGGGTTACCTAAAGTGTCCAACCAAGGGTTTCCTAAAGTGTCCAACCCAGGGTTTCCTAAAGTGTCCAACCCAGGGTTCCCTAAAGTGTCCAACCCAGGGTTACCTAAGGTGTCCAACCCAGGGTTTCCTAAAGTGTTCAACCCAGGGTTTCCTAAAGTGTCCAACCCAGGGTTTCCTAAAGTGTCCAACCCAGGGTTTCCTAAAGTGTCCAACCCAGGGTTACCTAAAGTGTCCAACCCAGGGTTTCCTAAAGTGTCTAACCCAGGGTTTCCTAAAGTGTCCAACCCAGGGTTTCCTAAAGTGTCCAACCCAGGGTTTCCTAAAGTGTCCAACCCAGGGTTTCCTAAACTGCCCAACCCAGGGTTTCCTAAAGTGTCCAACCCAGGGTTTCCTAAAGTGTCCAATCCAGGGTTTCCTAAAGTGTCCAACCCAGGGTTTCCTAAAGTGTCCAACCCAGGGTTTCCTAAAGTGTCCAACCAAGGGCTTCCTAAAGTGTCCAACCCAGGGTTTCCTAAAGTGTCCAACCCAGGGTTTCCTAAAGTGCCCAACCCAGGGTTTCATAAAGTGTCCAACCCAGGGTTTCCTAAAGTGTCCAACCCAGGGTTTCCTAAAGTGTCCAACCCAGGGTTTCCTAAAGTGTCCAACCCAGGGTTTCCTAAAGTGTCCAACCCAGGGTTTCTTAAAGTGTCTAACCCAGGGTTACCTAAAGTGTCTAAGCCAGGGTTACCTAAAGTGTCTAAGCCAGTGTTACCTAAAGTGTCCAACCCAGGGTCTCCTAAAGTGTCCAACCCAGGGTTTCCTAAAGTGTCCAACCCACGGTTTCCTAAAGTGTCCAACCCAGAGTTTCCTAAAGTGTCCAACCCAGGGTTTCCTAAAGTGGCCAACCCAGGGTTTCTTAAAGTGTCTAACCCAGGGTTACCTAAAGTGTCTAAGCCAGTGTTACCTGAAGTTTCTAAGCCAGGGTTACCTAAAGTGTCCAACCCAGGGTCTCCTAAAGTGTCCAACCCAGGGTTTCCTAAAGTGTCCAACCCAGGGTTTCCTAAAGTGTCCAACCCAGGGTTTCTTAAAGTGTCTAACCCAGGGTTACCTAAAGTGTCTAACCCAGGGTTACCTAAAGTGTCTAAGCCAGGGTTACATAAAGTGTCTAACCCAGGGTTACCTAAAGTGTCTAACCCAGGGTTACCTAAAGTGTCTAACCCGGGGTTTAAACCTAAAGTGTCTAAGCCAGGGTTACATAAAGTGTCTAACCAGGGTTACCTAAAGTGTCTAACCCAGGGTTACCTAAAGTGTCTAACCCAGGGTTACCTAAAGTGTCTAAGCCAGGGTTACCTAAAGTGTCTAAGCCAGGGTTACCTATTGTGTCTAAGCCAGGGTTACATGAAGTGTTTAAGCCAGGGTTACCTAAAGTGTCTAACCCAGGGTTACCTAAAGTGTCTAACCCAGGGTTACCTAAAGTGTCTAAGCCAGGGTTACCTAAAGTGTCTAACCCAGGGTTACCTAAAGTGTCTAAGCCAGGGTTTCATAAAGTGTCTAACCCAGGGTTACCTAAAGTGTCTAACCCAGGGTTACCTAAAGTGTCTAACCCAGGGTTACCTAAAGTGTCTAACCCAGGGTTACCTAAAGTGTCTAACCCATGGTTACCTAAAGTGTCTAAGCCAGGGTTACCTAAAGTGTCTAACCCAGGGTTACCTAAAGTGTCTAACCCAGGGTTACCTAAAGTGTCTAACCCAGGGTTACCTAAAGTGTCTAACCCAGGGTTACCTAAAGTGTCTAACCCAGGGTTACCTAAAGTGTCTAACCCAGGGTTACGTAAAGAGCAGTTACTCTGAGGTTAGTGCACGCACGACTTGCTCAAGATATTTATATCATGTACACGAACCGCTGTAGTCCGTTGTGGTTTAGTGTGAACGATAAAGTCATTCAAGAGGCTCCTCACTTTCCCTGTCTACTAATATCACGTTTATTTATGTCCACCATTATCTACCTCGTCCATAATTACTATCACATTTACTTTCGTAAGGTGACGTCCAGGATCTCTCCTTAATTCGTGGTGTAACTTAACAAATCTTGAGGACAAAACTCAGACCTCTACAACACATCACAACACACACACACACACACACACACACACACACACACCACACACACACACACACACGACACTGGAGGACAGGAGAGATAGGGAGACATGATAACGACAAACAAAATACTGAGAGGAATTGACAAGGTGGACAAAGACAGGATGTTCCAGAGATTGGACACAGTAACAAGGGGACACAGTTGGAAGTTGAAGACACAGATGAATCACAGGGATGTTAGGAAGTATTTCTTCAGCCACATAGTCGTCAGTAAGTGGAATAGTTTGGGAAGCGATGTAGTGGAGGCAGGATCCATACATAGCTTTAAGCAGAGGTATGATAAAGCTCACGGCTCAGGGAGAGTGTACTAGTAGCGATCAGTGAAGAGGCGGGGCCAGGAGCTCGACTCGACCCCCGCAACCTCAACTAGGTGAGTACAACTAGGTGAGTACACACACAAACACACATACACACCACACACACACACACACACACACAACACACACACACACACACACACACACACACACACACACACACACACACACATACACAAACATTTCACTACTACACGAGATTTAAATAAGTATTTACAGTGGAAACCAGTAGGACTCCAGGAAATCAGAACAGGGGGGCACACCAGCAAGTGCTGGATGAGGTACATATAACCAAGGAGGAAGTGAAGAAGCTGCTATGCGAACTTGACACCTCAAAGGCGGTGGTACCAGACAACATCTCTCCGTGGGTCCTTAAAGAGGGAGCAGAGATACTGTGTGTGCCATTAACAAAGATCTTCAACACATCAATTGAAACTGGGCAACTCCCTGAGATATGGAAGATGGCAAATGTAGTCCCAATTTTTAAAAAAGGAGACAGACATGAGGCACTAAACTACAGACCTATATCACTAACGTGTATAGTATGCAAGGTCATAGAGAAGATCATCAGGAGGAGAGTGGTGGGGCACCTGGAAAGAAACAAGTGTATAACTGACAACCAATTACGGTTTCAGGGAAGGAAAATCCTGTGTCACAAACCTACTGGAGTTTTATGACAAGGTGACAGAAGTAAGGCAAGAGAGAGAGGGGTGGATCGACTGCATTTTTTCGGACTGCAAGAAGGCCTTCGACACAGTTCCTCACAAGAGGTTACTGCAAAAGCTAGAGGATCAGGCACACATAACAGGAAAGGCACTGCAATGGATCAAAGAATACCTGACAGGGAGGCAACAACGAGTCATGGTACGTGGTGAGGTGTCAGAGTGGGCGCCTGTGATAAGCAGGTCCTAGGACTGACAGGGGTCAGTCCTAAGACCTGTGCTGTTCTTGGTATATGTGAATGACATAACGGAAGGGATAGACTCAGAAGTGTCCTTGTTTGCAGATAATGTGAAGTTAATGAGAAGAATCAAATCGGATGAGGATCAGGCAGGACTACAAAGAGACCTGGACAGGCTACAAGCCTGGTCCAGCAACTGGCTCCTTGAGTTTAACCCTGCCAAATGCAAAGTCATGAAGATTAGGGAAGGGCAAAGAAGACCGCAGACACAATATAGTTTAGATGGCCAAAGACTGCAAACCTCACTCAAGGAAAAAGATCTGGGGGTGAGTATAACACAGAGCATATCTCCTGAGGCGCACATCAATCAGATAACTGCTGCAGCATACGGGCGCCTGGCAAACCTACGGATAGCGTTCCGATACCTCAGCAAGGATTCGTTCAAGACTCTGTATACCATCTACGTCAGGCCCATACTGGAGTATGCAGCACCAGTTTGGAATCCACACCTGGTCAAGCATGTCAAGAAAATAGAGAAAGTGCAAAGGTTTGCAACAAGACTAGTCCCAGAGCTACGGGGATTGTCCTACGAAGAAAGGTTGAGGGAAATCGGTCTGACAACACTGGAGGACAGGAGGGTCAGGAGAGACATGAGAAGGACATACAAAATACTGCGTGGAATAGACAAGGTGGACAGAGACAGGATGTTCCAGAGATGGGACACAGAAACAAGGGGTCACAATTGGAAGCTGAAGACTCAGATGAGTCAAAGGGATGTTAGGAAGTATTTCTTCAGTCACAGAGTAGTTAGGCAGTGGAATAGTCTGGCAAGCGATGTAGTGGAGGCAGGAACCATACATAGTTTTAAGACGAGGTATGATAAAGCTCATGGAGCAGGGAGAGAGACGACCTAGTAGCGGTCGGTGAAGAGGCGGGGCCAGGAGCTGAGTATCGACCACTGCAACCACAATTAGGTGAGTACAATTAGGTGAGTACACACACACACAGGAGCTTGGACTCGGGGCCAGGAGCTTGGACTCGACCCCTGCAACCTCAACTAGGTGAGTACACACATACATCCAGGAGATTATCAGGAGAAGAGTGGTGGAACACCTAGAAAGGAACGATCTCATCAACAGCAGCCAACATGGTTTCAGGGACGGGAAATCCTGTGTCACAAACCTACTGGAGTTCTATCACAGGGTGACAGCAGTAAGACAAGAGAGAGAGGGGTGGGTGGATTGCATTTTCTTGGACTGCAAGAAGGCGTTTGACACAGTTCCACACAAGAGATTAGTGCAAAAACTGGAGGACCAAGCAGGGATAACAGGGAAGGCACTACAATGGATCAGGGAATACTTGTCAGGAAGACAGCAGCGAGTCATGGTACGTGGCGAGGTGTCGGAGTGGGCACCTGTGACCAGCGGGTCCCACAGGGTCAGTCCTAGGGC
>NW_026507101.1:0-17178 GCF_026875155.1 Cherax quadricarinatus | reverse complement strand
TATTCTCCTCTAAACCGGTACAGGGCTTCACCAACGGGCTCGTTCCGGCACTTAACATACTACTTTCTGTTGCCCTTGGGCGTACAAACCTTCCTAAAACGCTTCCTTGCTATACTGTTTCATCAATTCCATCATCTTATTTACTGATTTCTCTGCCAGTTCTCTCAGTCTCACTGAACCTCGTGCAGGAAATTCCTCATGTCTGTTAGTCCCCTCTCTTGTAGTTTGACTTCATTTGTCCGCCTTCTGCTTTCTTCTCTCTTAAACTCTACTATGCATTCGATTCGAACTTAAACTTACGTGATCACTAGCTCCGAGGAAGCCTTTCGTATGATGTTCTCAATACATTTCAATACCAAATTCAGTTATATTAGACCAAAGTGCAATTAAAGTGATAGACGTTGCTAAACTTTTAATTGTAATCTATATTAATAAGATAAAACCGAGTTTACTATAGCTCATTCTAGCTCATAACATAGACTCCACAAAAGTCATTATATTAGAACCTTAGTTGCAATTACAAGTAAGTCTTGTTCTTTTTTAATTGTATTTTTATATTACTAGTTTATACCTAGTTTACTTTAGTTCATTTCAGCACAATACATAGACAACATCAACAATCAATATGATGTAGTAGTGGACTATACTCAATATGACCAAATACTCTAGCTATATACTTTGTCCAAACTTCCCACCACAAAAGGATAGCATACTAGAACCAACACCCAACTCAGATATAAATAACCATAATTTTAAACCTAGAAGATGATTGAATCACGTTGACCCTGATACTAACCTCCATAATCTGACACCCAATCAAAAACTAATGGAAGTAACTGCCTTGTTAATACACAGCATCACAACCAGCACTATCCAAACCCATGCTAAAAGTCAATCAGAACTTAACTACAACATCAGGTCCTTAAGCAAATACTATATGACCTCCTGGCACTCCTTGAATCACTAAGGACATCAATAACCCTTCTTCCTGGCCTTATTCCTTAACTGGAGACCTCATTAAGCAGGACACAATAATATCAAACCCTCTACGCAGGATACACAGCAATCCACAACTGCAGAACCAAATCAAGAGAGGGTGGAATAGGCAATCTATTACTCTAACCGTTATCTTGTATTAGGCACCACTTGCTTTAGTGATGAATATGGGAATACATATATGCTAAATTTACAGTAAAAAACCCTTAAGACAACCTATAACAATCGTGCCATTTACCGATACCTCACACAAACATCCCAAATTTCAGTGAGAAATTAAGACACTAATAACAAACGACAAAGGAATAAGCACACCACCTTCTCTTAGCTGGAGACTTCAACATCCCTGCTTACAAGATGATCATCCTGTAACTGATTTCATCAAACAATATGAACAACACACTGTCTCATACCCACAATAACAAACTCAACAGGCCCACTGAAACCAAGTGCAACCATAATAGACCACATTATGGACCAATATACTAGCCCCCCCTTAAATTAGGGATAACACCTGATAGCAACTACAGACCACTACCCTACCTTCCTCCTGACTAACCTTAGCAAACCACCACTTAGGAATTTCAACAAAGTCTCATTTAGACTCCATGACAAGGCCTCATAAGGAAGTTCACAGCTGACTTGGAGACTGTTATGACTGGCCTACAAGACTCTCCAAGCGCCATGGCAATTGATAATAATAATATAATAATAATAAATAATAAAATAATATAATAAAGAATAATAATAACTTTATTTACTACAAGTACATGTACATGGTACAGTCCAAGCTGACAACAATGAACAGTACTACTACATAGAAAGCCCCTTGTTATGCTCGACATCACGGGCAAAGTAGTTCATGTCCCAGGCTGCGACCCACACCAGTCGAACTAACAACCAGTACCCATTTTAACTGATGGGGCAACATAGACAACAGGTGGAAAGAAACACTCCCAATGTTTCTACTCGCTAGGCTGGGAATCGAAACCCAGGCCCTCGCCGTGTGAAGCTTAGCGATTAAACACCAGGCCACCAGACATTTTTCTTAACGAAATTACTTTAGATTATACAACATACATTGTCCGATAAAAACGAAACAGATCACAAACAAACGGCTTGGTTGCCCATGGCTAACCAGCACCATTCTGAAATCCCTTGACAAGAAACACCAATATAAAAAAGCTATATACAGGGCTTAATACAAAAAGATATTCTTAAAACACTGTTCATCAGTTCTCACCAAAGTAATAAAGGAAAGCCAACAACTATACTACTGCAGTAGATACACAGAAATACACAAGAGAGATATAAAAAAGACCTGAAAACACTCTCTACAGATTCTAGGGACCCACAAACTGAAAAAAAAACAGAATAGTGTCCTAACTAAACCTATGAAACACCACTACATCCCACTGACACAGTTAACAAGATAAACGACTTCTTTCAACCATAGGATCTAATCTCAGCCAATAAAATCCCACATACCAATGCCCATGCCGGGGACTACTAGATGGGAATTTCCCCAAATACCTTCTTATTTGGCACCAACTGAGCCCTCGGAAGTCACCGAGGTTATAAAGTCACTTAAAATAACTCAGGGAATCAGTCTTCATGTCCCACCATACTGTACAAGCGAAGCGGCCCATGTCCTTTCGCATGCTATTTCATTTACTTTTTAACAAGTCACTAGAAACTAGCACCTTCCCGAAAACTACTCAAGTGGCAAGGGTTACACCAATACATAAAGGTGGTGACCCTACAGACTTAAACAACTATAGGCCAATATCAAACTTAACCATTGCTATCCAAAATCTTTGAGAAACTCGTGCACAAGGATACTAGATTCATTTATAACGGCACAAAACAACTCAACCCCTGCAATTTGGATCAGGAAAAATAAAAGCACTAATAAGCTTTACACAGCATTGAAAAATAAGGAATATCCACAGGATTTTTATTGATCTAAGAAAAGCCTTTGACACAGTGATAGGACCACACATCCTACTCCACTAAAACTTGACCATTACGGTATAAGAGGCCATGTCTTGCTTATTTCAAATCTTACCTTCCTAATAGGTATCAGTATGTCTCCATTAAAGACACAGCAACAACAACACGGCCACTTGATACTGGAGTTCTGCAGGAAGTGTCCTTGATCATAAACATCAATGAACTTCCAACGTATCCCCATCCCTGAAGACACATTCTCTTTGCTAGACGACACGACTTATGTCATCTCTCACACTAATCTTGGCCACCCTCAACACCATCGTTAACGAGGAGCTGATCAAAATTATCGACTTGGATGACAGCCAATAAACTTAACGCTTAACACTGACAAAACCTACTATATTATGTTTTGTAGCAGAGCAGAGATTCACAAATTAACATTAAGACGACAACACTCTAATTACCAGACATAATGAGGGCAAATTCCTAGGCCTATACCTTGACAACACCTGAATTTCCAGCACCCATATCCAACACATAACGCCAAAAAAGTATCCAAAACGTTGGGATCCTCTCCAAGATACGAATACTACTGTGCCGCAAAATGCCCTTCTCACACTATACCACTCACATATTTATCCATACCTCACCTATGCTATTTGTGGCTTGGGGATCACTGCAGCAACACACCTAAAGCCATAATAACCCAACCCAAAAACTGCAGTAAGAATAATCACAAATCCCATTCCTGGCAACACCCCCCCCCCCCACTCTTCATTAGATCTAAACATACTCCCTGTTTCAGTACAATCCACACTTATACTGTGCAATTACATCTACAGGACCTTAAACTCCAAATATCAACCTTGACCTAACACTTCGCTTTCTTGATAGTTTGTGACAGAACCCACAGGCATAACACCAACACAAACATCTCTACGACATCCCCGTGTCCACTAAACCTTTACCAAAAATTCAATGTATGTCAAAGGCCCTATAAACGGTAAACACACCAACCTGTAGAACTCTAGAACTGCAGTCACATTCGCATCACTTCAAAACTACCATAGAAACATCTTTAACCTCCCTGATATCACCCCATCACTAACTATATGAATACCCCTGGTGTTCACCACTTAACTCAACTCACCCATTTGACCATAAACAGAAATATTAAATTCTCAAACTTAAAATAATGAATCCTATATACTCCAATACTGAAAACTATTGCAGTGCCAAAACAAAATCATTCACATTGCTAAAACTCACAAACTAGTATTTAGTCACTTAGGAGCCATAATACCATGCTTACCCTCATAATTTGTAATATTTTTAATATAAAGAATAAACTAGTCTCCCGATAATGCCTAGCCATGCTAGGTGTTCTAGTTGGTAGCACTCTTTAATCATATTTAACTACATGTAACCACACAATAATATGCAAAATCCTGTAATTCACATTGTAATCCTTATAGAGAATAACTTTGAATTGAATAGAATATCTGCACTACTCAAGGTGAATACTAGGTGCATGCAGTCTTGCTGGTTCATCCTAATCCCCTCTTTCTGTAGTATTTCCATGTGTTATGCATGAGAAAATTTGCCAGTACCACCTCCAATCATCTTGCCCTCCACATTTTCTTGGCTCTTTAGGTTTTCCCAGTCGATTTTTCTGTGACTGAAGTCACTCACAACTAGTAGCTATGCCCTGTCCACAGGGCATTCTGACACTTTCATCAGTGCTATCTGGTTTGGGGGGGTTTGGGGGGGGTTACAATCACTGCCAATCACCAACTTGGGACCATCCAGTGTGAGTTTCTATTTGTAGCCCTAGCTTCTCCTCTGATCACCTCTCTCCAACTTCTCAAACTCCCCATTGGATTTATGAGCATGCCACTCCTCCAATCCCGCCTTTCTTTTTTTTTTTTTTTTTTTTTTTTTTTTTTTTTTTTTTTTTTTTTTTTTGTGTGTGTGGGTGTGTGTGTGTGTGTGTGTGTGTGTGTGTGTGTGTTGTGTTGTGTGTGTTCTACTCACCAAATTGTATTCCCTAATTGTGATTGCAAAGAAATCGATTCGTAAAGCCTCCTGGCCCTGCCCTTCACTGTCGCTAACTAGGTCCTCATCTCTTCTCGCTGCTCCATGAGCCTTATCAAAACCCGTCTTAAAGAGCTGTGAAATGGCTCCTACCAGTCCACTAGGGTCACCTTTCCAAACTGTTCCACTCCCTGACAACTCTATGACTGAAGAAATACTTCTAGCATCACTACTGACTCATCTGTAGTCGACAGCTTTCCAATTGTGACCCCTTGTTTCTGTGTCCCATCTTCTGGACATTCTGTCTTTGTCTACCTTCTCAATTCCGGTCGCAGTATTTATATGTCGGTATCATGTCTCCCCTAACCCTCCAGTGTTCACATCAGGCCAATTTCCTTAATCTTTCTTCGTTGGACGTCCCCTTAGCTATGAGACTAACCTTGTTGCAAACCTTTGCACTTTCTCTCTAAATTTTTTGACGTGCTTGAACCAGCTTGGGATCCACTGGTGCTACATACTCCAATATGGGACAGACGTACACGGTGTACAGAGTCTATACATTTCCTACTTAGGTATCGGAACGCCATTCTTAGGTTTGCCAGAAACGCCCCATAAGTGGCAGCAGTTATCTGGTTGATGTGCAACGCCAGGTGATATGCAGTCGGAATAATACTCACTCCCAAGATCGCTTTTCCTTGAGTCTGTCTGCGTATCATACTCACTTTGGTGAGTATAATACCGCGGTTTGCCACCTATCCTTCACTCTGTCCTGCGGTCTTCTTTGCCTTTCCCCGATCTCTTGAGTTTGCATTTGTCGAGGTTATATTCGAGGACCACTTGCTGGACCAGGCTTGCCAGCCTGTCCAGGTCTCTTTGTATCCTTGCTGATCCTTATCCGATTTAATATCTCCTCATAGGCTTCACATCATCAGCCAAACAGGGACACTTCTGATCTTTCCCTTTTGTCATATCATCACATATACCAAAAACAGCAGGTCCTTGGACTGACCCCTGGTAAACCCTGCTCGACACAGGTCGCCCACCCTGACTCCTCCTGACGTAACCATGACTGGCTGTTGGCTTCCGTGTCAGTATGTCCTATCCATAGCAAGGCCTTTCCTGTTATGCGTGCCTGATTGCTCTAGCTTTTGCCAATCTTTGTGATGAACTGTGTCGAAGGCTTCCTTGGCAATCCAAGAAAATGCCACTACTCACCCCTCTCTCTGGTGTCCCTTACTTCTTTTGCCTTGACATAAAACTCCAGTAGTTTGTGGCATAAAAAAAAATGGGGGATTTCGATTCCTGAAACCTTGCTGGCTTTCATTTATAACTTTTCCTTTCTAGGTGCTCGACCACTCTCCTGATATCTTCTCCATGACTCCCTGCAATACTGCACACGGCAGTGACACTGGTCTGTAGTATAAGCCTTCGTGTCTGTCTCCTTTCTTTAAAACATGTACACAATATCCCATCTTCCATTGCCACAGGTAATTTCCCATTTTCAATATGTGTAGAAGATTTGTAGTTAGTGGCCCACACGAGCATTTCTACTACTTCTCTAAGACCCATGAAGATGTTGTCCTGGTCCAACTGCCTTTCAGGTATCAAGATCACATAGCAAGCTTCTTCACCTCCTCAATCAGTTGTGTATATTTCATCAGCATTTTTTGTGTAATCCCTAGTTGGGTTCCCATCCCCCCTATTCTGACTTCTCGAGTCCTTCCTTTTTCCACTGTGATTACTTCTTCAATCTCATGATGAGCTCCTTACGTACTTTTTGGGTCGTTTTTTTGTGAACTCCTCTCCTTCCTTCCTCATCCAGATTATCTGGTCCTACTGTTTGTCTTCCTTGTATGTAGCTGTACAATAACCTTCGGTAAGAACTTAAACTTTTTGAAGCAATTCATTATTGTATTGTCCGCTGGGCCTCAATTCCTTATCTGTGGCTATTCGTTTCTGGCATCTTTGGCTAATCTCTTATTTTCCTGGGTCTTCGTCCTTCTGCACTTTTTTCCCATTCTCTATGTGCATTAGTTTTTGCTTCCCTACACTTATGGGTGAACCAAGGGCTATGTTCTGGTTCATACCATTATTTCTTTAGAATTGGGAACAAACCTCTCCTGCGCCTCCTTGCATATTGTTGTCACATAGGCCTGCATTTCGTTTACTTTAATTTTTCTACCATTCCTCTTCCACTGAACCTCTAAAGAAAGTTTACTCATGACTGTGTGGTGCCCTCTTTGTTAGTTTTGGCTTTTTCCATCCTATTCCTTCTACCGACATTAACTTGTAACTCAACTATGTATTCAGATCCACGAGATCACTAGCAACCAAATGGCCTTTAGTATATGATGTCCTTGATATTGGAACTATCAAGGTGAATACAGCTCCAATCTTGCCTGGTCCATCCTACAACCTCTATTTCTCCTGGTAGTGATGCCTAAGATGTTTGAGGGGGGCAAGGTAAATGGTTGAGTTTTAGATGTTGGTTGAATTGGGTTGTCGGGGTTGAGCCTTCTGTACATGGTGTTGAGGGAGGTTGTAATATACCTCTTCCTCGAGTCTGGGTTCTCCTGTGCCCATCTTCCTTGCTTTGTCCTTTTCTTCTTTCTTCATGCATCATTGTACCCTCTCTTTCGTTCTGCCTTTCTTCTCATGTTCAGTTGCAGTCTAGGTACACTGTCTGGTATGCCAATATTTCCTTATCCATGCTTCTCTAGCAGAATCCTGTTTTGAAGCCGATTCTGCCTTGAAAATCATTTGGACTGGCCGGTTTCTTCCCTTCAAATTCCCTTCTATTCTCAAAAAATTTGCCAGCATGGTCAAGTCGTCCTCTCCTATTGCTTTCATGTACTTTCAATCGCTTTTTCTCCTCCTGTTTTCTTGCTTCATAAGCTTTCCATTCCAACTTCCTAGAGTCCCCATAAACAAAGACTGAACCACTCTCCTTCATTGTCCCACTGCGTTTCCCTTTGTAATCCCTGATTCGATTTATGTTGCCTTCCATTAAACAGCTTCCTTTTCTTAAAAACTCTTCTCCTTCTGTGTCCTGTGACCCTTTGGGCCGTCATTTTCCGTCTCTATATTCGTGCTGGTTTGGTCGTTTATAAGCTCATTCCTTTCTAGGTGGTACACCAATTCTTCTCCCGTGAAGTCTTCTCCATGACTTTGCATACAAAACACTGTCATAATTTAGTGCAATGTCCTCTCCTGTTCTAAAAATTTAAACTTATACATTTTCTGTCCCTTCCATACCTCGATAGCCGCTCTGTTTTTTAGTGGTACACAGAGCGGCTCTGCTCTCTTTATCGCCCCATCGCCTTAGAGACATCTATTACGCATAGCCAATCTTTCATCGCCTCCTCCTCGGATGTTTGTATTGTGCCCCAGCACTTGTTGGTATTCACCTCCTCTCCGTCCTTTCTAGTCCTTATCTGGTCTCCACTACGAATACATCTTTGAATCCCATGTTAAAACCTTCACATACTTTCAAGTCGTTTCTTGTAAACTTCCTCGTTCCTTCCTCAAGCCTGATTACCTGTCATTAATTGCTATTTCTTTCCTTCCTGATGTGACACAACAGTTTTAGGTCAGACTTAGCTTTCGCTGCTGTTCATTTTCGTTACTGTCGCTGGGCCTCTCTCCTTACCAATGCATGTTCATATTTCTTGCTCATTGACTACCTCCCGTAATTTTTCTGGCCTTCTCATTATGTAATAATTTTGTAGACTTTACCGACAATATTGTATAGTAAAAGTGACACAAGTGCAACAACAGTGACATTTTTATTGTGACAAAGTGACGTTTCGCTCTCCAGGAGCACTGTCAAGGCCGTAACGCTTGACAAATCCAGATTGTTTAAATCCTTTCATTATCTAGTTTGCTACCCATTAAACACGACCCTCGGATGTAGCTGCGACAGACTTCTACCTTACCAAAACTTCAGCTCTACACCTCACTGATACCTCACCCTAGTCCTCAGGGTACTACACTCTAACCTCACCCTAGTCACAGGTACTACACTCTACCTCCCCCTAGTCTCAGGATCTACACTCTAACCCCAACCCTTAGTCCTCAGGGTAACTACACTCAACTCATCTAGTCTCAGGGTACTACACTCTATCAACCATCACCCTAGTCCTCAGGTTACTACCACTCTACCATCACCCAGTCCCGGGTACTACAACCGTGTGTGTGTGTGTTGTTGTGTATGTGTGAGTGTGTGTGTGTGTACTCACCAATTTGTGGTTGCAGGGGTCGAGTCATAGCTTCCTAGGCCCCGCCTCTTCGCTGATTGCTACTAAGTCCTCTCTTACCCTGCCCCATGAGCTTTATCATACCTCGCCTTAAAACTAGTGTATTGTTCCCGCCTCCACTACGGTCCACTTTCTAGGCTATTCCAAGGCCTGACTATTCCTATGACTGAAGAAATCTTCCTAACATCCCTTTGATTCATCTGAGTCTTCAACTTCAATTGTGACCCTCATTGTGATCTTGGCCCCTTCTCTGAACATTTCGTCTTTTGACCACCTTGTCTAATCCGCGCAGTATTTTATAGTCGTTATCATGTCTCCCCTGACGCCTCCTGTCCTCCAGTGTCCGTCAGGCCGATTTCCCTCACCTGTCATCGTAGGACAATCCCCTTAGCTCTGGGACTATCTTGTTTTGCAAATCTTTGCACTTTCCCTAATTTCCAGATGACGTGCTTGAACTAGTGTGGAATCAAACAGGTGCTGCATACCCAGTATGGTCCCTGACGTAAAATGTGTATGACAGAGTCTTCCTTACTGAGGTATCGAACGCTATTCGTAGGTTTGCCAGGCGCCCGTAGTCTTGCAGCAGTTAGCTGATTGATGTGCGCCTCAGGCGAAATGCTCGGTGTTATACTCACCCCCGAGATCCTTTTTCCTTGAGTGAGATTTGCTGTCTTTGGCCTCTAAACTATATTGTGTCTGCAGTCTTCTTTACCCTTTCCCCATCATCATGACTTTGCATTTGGCAGGATAAAACTCAAGGAGCCCAGTTGCTGGACCAGGCTTGTAGCCTGACCAGGTCTCTTTGTAGTCACTGCCTGTTCCTCATCCCGATTGGATTCATCTCATTAACATCACATCATCTACAAACAAGACACATCTGAGTATGTATTTTCCCTTCCGATATGTCATTACGACATATCCAAGAACAGCATCAGGTCCTAGGACTGAACCCCTGTGGAAGCCCGCTTACACAGGCCGCCCACTCTGATACCTCGTCACGTACTCCATGACTCTTGTTGCCCTCCCTGTCAGGTATCGCTGATCCATTGGCCAGTTGCCTTTCCTGCTTATGTGTGCCTGACCTCTAGCTTTTGCAGTAACCTCGTTGTGAGGAACTGTGTCGAAGGCTTATCTGTCATCAAAAAAGATGCAGTCGATCACCCCTCTCTTTCTTGTCTTACTTTTGTCACCTGTCATAAAACTCCAGTAGGGTTTGTGACACAGGATTTTCCTTCCCTGAACTGTGCTATTGTTAATTAATACACTTTTTCTTTCCAGGTGCTCCATCACTCTCCTCCTGATGAACTTCTCCATGGCATTGCATACTATACACGTAGTGATACAGGTCTGTAGTTATAGTGCCTCATGTCTGTCTCCCCTTTTTTAAAATTGGGACTACATTTGCCATCATTCCATACCTCAGGGAGTTTGCCCAGTTTCAATTGAGGTGTTAAAGATCTTTGTTAATGGCATACACATATCTCTGCTCCCTCTTTAAGGACCCATGGAGAGATGTGTCCGTCCCACAGCTTTGAGGTGTCAAGTTCGCATAGGCAGCTTCTCACCTCCTCCTTGGTTATATTACCTCATCTAGCACTGCTGGGGTGTACCCCCCTGGTTCTGGATTTCCTGGAGTCCTACAGGTTTCCAAACTTAAATACTCTTTAATCTAGTGTTGAGCTCCTGACATACCTCTCGGGTCGTTTCTTGTGAACTCCGCATCCACCCTTCCTCATCTGATTACCTGATCCTTGACTGTTGTTTTCTTCCTAATGTGGCTATACAACAACTTTGGGTCAGACTTGACTTTTGAAATGGCTAAGTCTTCATTGATATTGCGCTGAGCCTCTCCCTTCTTGTACTGTGCATATTCGTTTTCTGCTCTTCGGCTAATCTCTATTAATTTTCCTGAGTTCATCCATCTTCTGTACCTTTTCCTTCTCTAGTATCACCTCGTTTTTTGCGTTCCCAACACCTTTGGGTGAACCAAGGACTCCGTTCGTTCTTCCCATTGTTGCAACTCCTGAATGGAATTACAATGTATATGATGTATATTTATTATGTATATAATGTAATTACCATTCATGTAATTTTATATTGCTATATTTGCGAATAATAGCTAAATCGTGAATATATTGCTTTATAATATTGTTTGTCTTAGTTTCTTTTGTTAGGTAGGTGCCAACTTTCTTATAAATATTATGTGCTCCTATATTGTTCAAGTCTTGATTGTCTAACTACGTAATTATCGCTTGTGGCTCGTTTCCCTGCCGGCTTCTCACGTTGCTGTCAGCAAGCTGTCCACAGAGCTATCACGTGATCGAGGGGGGTGTTCTCACCTCGCCTGAATGAAGTTCAGTTTGGTCTAGACTCGCTTGGTGTTGGCTGAATTCTAGACAAGACAGCCTTAAATCTTCCCTTATTGGCCCTTGTTGGAAGATCGTCTCTGTCTCATTATTGTTTTGTAGGTTCTGGAGAACTGGGTTCACAGAACATTGTATATACTTAGTGATTTTCGACGTTGTACTGAGGTTGTTGTGTCGCTTAGACCTCTGACCAACTCAGGTCCTAGCTGTAGCTTTCTGAACCTAATTTGTACTAGTATCTGTTTATTGTCACAGTCGGGATTTTCTTATGCTGAACTTAATCCATTAGTATGGGAGTTTTGTATGACTTTTGTTGAGGATCTGCAAGATGGTCCATTACTATATGTCGTTATAATAATCTCCTAGATCCTGATTGTGTCCAGTTGCTTGTTATATGCTATTTGACTTAGCATTCTTTTTATTGTTCAAGCAGACAGTTCTGATTGCCAGTTGGTCAGAAGTTTTTTATTTAGGACTTGTCAGGTCATCAAGTAAAGTCTAGTCGAGTCATGAGACATAAGCGAACTACTTAGAGCACTTACACACATACACACAAACTTAGTTTGTACATTGTATTATTAAATCATTAATGTACCAGACGTACATAAAAATTATAAATGTTATATGTGCTATCAGCACAATAAACTGTACACAAGAGAAGTGATTAATATTATTTTTGATTATGTGATTAATTTAATTTAATTAATTTGATATACGTCCTATACAACTTAATAATTTAATTAAATTTTAATTCTCTAGTTAGTTGCCTACCAATTATAATCCTGAAAGCACTATAATTCTTAAGTGAATTCTAATTGAAATTGCACAAGGATACTGAATGATTGTTGCGAAAACCCAGTAAACAGGCAGGATGCTAGAAGGGCAAGTCCTTTCTAGTATTCACTGGAGATCTCTAGCCTTTTAGAATCGCGTTTTTTTGTAACCCATTATATTTTCTGTTTTCCCTTGGGAACAAACCTCTCCTCTGCCTCCTTGCATTTTGTTGCCACATAGTCCATCTTTCTTGTACTGGTTTATTTGTCAGTTCCCTCTCCAACTGAATGTCTTGCAGAAGTATCTCATGCCTGAGTAGTTTTCCCTATGTAGTTTTGGTTTTTCCCAACTCTATTCCTGCTACTCTCTTCCACTTGAAGCTCAACTTATGTAGTCGAAGCACGAGAACGCACATGATCACTAGCTCCGCAGTGGCCTTCCAAACATGTTATCCCGATGTCAGGAACTTACTCAAGTTGATACAAGGTCCAGTCTTGCTTGTTCATCCTCTACTCTCTCTCTGTAGCGTCTCTAACATGTCAAAGAAAATGAAATGTGCTTGATTTTAAATAATTATTGTCCTCCTCAGTTTTTACAAACAGGAAACACTAACAATATTCCAGTAATATAATTTTTTACAGTGGGCTAGAAGAAGATAATTATGTACATCACAGTCCACAAGTGAGATGTTGTAAGCAGATAGACAGACTGAAGCAAAATAAGTCGCCGGGTCCGACTGATGAGGTTATTTTTCAAGGGTTCTTAGGAATGCAAAATGGAAACTCTGTGAACCAATAACTAATATTTTTAATTTATTCTCTCAAACAGGTGAGTGTCCTGATAATGTGAAAGATGGCACATGTAACTCCTATTTTTAAAACAGGGGACAAGTCGTTACCGTCAATTACCGCCCAATAAAGCCTGAACCTCAATTGTAGGCAAAGTACAAGAGACAATTAAGCTGAGATATAAGAATCCATCTCGATAAGCATAGCTTGATTAATTGATACTCAGCAGGATTCACAAGAGCCAGTCCCGTGTCTAACTATTTATTAACTTTCTTTATAGAACAGCTTTGAGGCTGATGACCACAAAAAGAATTATGATATTATTTACTTAGATTTTAGTAAGGCTTTGATAGAGTTCCGCACCATAGCTGGTTAAAGAAAGTGGCAGCTCATGGCATTGGGGAAAAGTGGCTCTCGTGGATCGCGTCTGGCTCCACAGACAAGAAGCAGAGAGTGTCCATAATGGGGTTAAATCCAGTAGGGGATCTGTAACAAGTGGCGTTTCCATCGGGATCATTCTTGGGCCCGTTGTTATTTATAATATATATCAATGATCTTGATGAGGGAATACTAGTGATATGAGCAAATTCCGCCGATGACACAAAGATAGTAGATAATTGATTCAAAACGTAGGATGTGTATGGAACTTCAGGAGGATTTAGAACAAACTCTAAATCTTGGCAAAAAGTGGCAGATGCAGTTCAATGTAGATAAATGCAAGGTTCTGAGCTTGGGAGTGCCCCATAACCCTAGTCCATATAATAAAATGATGTAGAACTTAGCCATACAGATTGCGAAAAGACTTGGGGGTTAAAGGTGAAGCAGCAAACCTTAAACCAAGACAACAATGCCTAGCATACGTAATAAGGCAAATAGATTACAGGGATTTATATCAAGAAGTGTACAGCAACAGAATCACAGAGGTCATACTACAGCTTTATACATCTTATAAGGCCGTCACTAGATTATGCATCTCAGTTCTGGTCTCCGTATAACAAAATGACATAAATTCGTAGAAAACATTCAGCGTAGGATGACTAAATTAATACATAGCAGTTAGAAATCTTCCTTATGAAGAAAGATTGAAGACTCTTAAAGTTACATTACACTTGTTAGACGAAAATGAGGGAGAACCTGATCGAAGTGTATAAGTGGAAGATAGTTAATTAATACAGGTGATATTAATAAGGTCCTTGAGAAGTCTCTCCAAGAGAGAACCTGCCAGTAATGATTTAAATTAGATAAGTTTAGATTTAGAAAGGACATAGTTAAAGTATTTGGGTGGAAATAGGGTAGTTGCTGAGTGGGAACAGTTCTACCTAGTTGGGTTATTGGAAGGCTGAGGACTTTTGGGTAGTGTTCAAATCTAGGTTGGGTAAGTAAATGAGTGAGATGTGTAGGATTTGAAGGACTTTCACAACAGAGCTTATTTCTTGGGTGGCATTGAATATTGGTTGGGCAAATTTTTTGTTAGGTGGATGATTGTAAAGGACCTCCATAGTATGGGCCACAGGCCACCTGCATGGTTTCCTCCTTTCTTATATTTCTTATGTTTCTTATGTTTGATTCATAGGTTTTCCCAGTACCACAATCCATCATCTGGCTCTTCCATGTTTCGGACCCCCATGGGGACCTGGTTTTCCCCAGTCCAATCTCCTAGTGATTGAATCACCCATAACTAGTAACTTTGCTCCCCCCATTGTGCTCTCCTGGCCACCTCGTCTAGTGTGTTCGACCATTGCTCTGTTGCCTCTCATCGTATTCTTTCTCTTGGCCTCCTGCAGTTCTGTGGTGGTTTGTACAAAACTGCAATAATCCACCTTATGTCCCTCAGACTGGATTTAGTTCCTACTAAGTAGTCCCTTTCGCCATGCCATCCATTCCTTCCATTTTCTCAAAACCAACACTGTTTTTAGTGCGCCAGTGCAACTCCTCCTCCCCTCTTCCTCCCTCTGTCAATTCCTGAGGAGTTAAGATATCCGATGGAAAATTGAAGCTGTTTTATTATTCCGTAGTTTTGTTTCTGCTGTGTAGTGCTATTATGTCTGGGGATGTGCTCCTTGATTCTTCATGCACTCCCTCATACTTATTTGTTATTTTGCCATCTCATTTGTATACCACAGAATCTTCAACTTCTTTTCTAAGACTGTGGTCTGGGAGGTAATATTGGAGTTGGGGGAAGTGGAGACCTGATAAGGACTAAGGTGGATTGCTGTTGGGGTGGAGTTTGTATAATGCAGTGGTGAGCCACTGGATATGGGCATGGGTTGTTTTGATTTAGAGTGTTTGGGTTGGTCACAAGGATGACCCTGGTGGGGGGCTTCTATGGAAGTTGTGAGGGAGGCTGTATTTGATCTCTTCCCGAGTCTTGATCTTCCAGTCTGTCTCTCCACCCCTCTCTTTCCTCCTTTCGCATTGTACGCATCTCTCTCCTTTTTGCCCTTTCTTCTTGTGTTCTGTCACAGTTGAGATTACACCTTCCTGTATGCCAGCATGTCCCTTACTCGTCTCTTTTTCTTGCAAATCCTGTTCCAAGTCGATTCTGCCTTGAAGTCACTTTCACATGGCTGGGTTTCTTTTTTATGCAAACACCCCTAATCTCCGAAAATTTTCCGCTGTCCATGTCGTACTTCTCCTATTGCTTTCATGATGCTTTTCAATTGCTTATTTCCCTTGGTTTTCTTTCCCCCTTCCCCCCTTGCTTTCATATGTTTCCCCATCAGCTTCCGTGAGCCCATACACATAGACGACCTCTCCCTTTCATTCTCCCACTGCATATCCTTGTGTTCAAACTCATCAATTAATTTCCTCCATTGCAGCTTTCCTTCTTTCAGTTTCACTTAGCTAATGTAATTTGGGCTCAGTGCCTGTCATTTCCCTTCTCGGTTTCCCTGGGCTCTGCTGTGTCTGTTAGGGCCTCCTCATATAGCTTAGCTCTTTCATTTACTACAGTCTCCTCTAAATAGAGCTTCTACATGCAGTTTTGCTCCTCTTTCCCTACAGTCCCCTTATTTGTGACGAGGTAGCAGTCTCTGATGTCAATCCCAAAATGTTTTTTTAGTTCTTTAGGCTGTTTCAGATTTTTTCATTTCCCTCTTCAAAACTCTATATCCTAGCCTCTGCTGCTTTAACTTGCACCTCCCACTTCTGCTTTCCATATCTATCCTCTCTTCCCATTCTCATGCTAAGTTTTTTCTAGTTTCTTTTCCCATTCATTTCCCTTTTTATGAACTCTGCTGTCCAATCTTCCTTTTGCAGATTCCTCCTCCTGTCCCTTGGTTTTCCTTCCTGCTCTCCCGGCAACCCATTTTTGTTTTATTTTGATTTCCCAGAGTGGAAAACCTATGTAATTCCCGTGTGTTAGGGGTTTGTAGTGTGTTTGTGAGTGTGGGGGGGGGAGGTAGAGGAGGAACTGTGGCTATGTGGGAGAGGGGTGGGGAAGGGGGGTTTAGGGGGAATATGGGGAGTGGGAAGGAGGGAGAAGCAAGTGGGTGAATGGGGGAGGGAAAGGGGGGAGGACAGAGAGGGGGGGAGGGGGAGGGGTGAAAGAGGGAGGGGTGGGATCAGGGGGAAGGGAGTGAGTGGTTGGTGGGGGAGGGGGGAGTGTATGTGTTTAGTCCCGTATATGTGTGTGTACTCACCTAAGTACTCACCTAGTTGAGGTTCGGGGTCGAGTCCGAGCTCCTGGCCCCGCCTCTTCACTGAACGCTACTTAGGTCACTCTCCCTGAACCGTGAGCTTTATCATACCTCTGCTTAAAGCTATGTATGGATCCTGCCTCCACTACATCGCTTCCCAAACTATTTCCACTTACTGACTACTCCCGTGGATGAAGAAATACTTCCTAACATCCCTTGATCACTGTTTCTTCAAAACCCCAAATGTGTCCCCTTTTTTACTGTGTCCAATCTCTGGAACATCCTGTTTTTTCCACCTTGTCAATTCCTCTCGTATTTTGTATATCGTTTTGGTGTGGTTGTGTGTGTGGTGTTGTTGTGTGTGTGTGTGGGA
>NW_026507100.1:0-19584 GCF_026875155.1 Cherax quadricarinatus | reverse complement strand
GGGATTTTTGGGTTTTGTTGACTGTCAGAAGATAATGTCAGGCAAAATAGCTGAGAGCTGCTGTCAGTATACGTTTGGTGTTATGTACAGTATTACACAACATGCCAGTCATCATGACTCTCCAAAACAACTTAGTGATGCTTGAAGCTTTAAATTCCTTCACATACATAAAATATCAATTAATTTCCTAAAATCCTGTTTAAAATTTTCATCTTTCACTAAAGCTTGATTTAAATATTATGTAAAATTTTTGATTAGCCTTTTATTCAGGGTGAATTTCAGCTTTCATTCCTCTTTTTTTATCGATTATATATATATATATATATATATATATATATATATATATATATATATAATATATATATATATATATTATTTTAATATATATATAATATATGGAAAGCAGGATGAAAGACATTGACACACACGATGCCTTCTACCTACTCACCAGGTGCCTGTCAACGCCAAAATTTACCTATTTTCTGAGATGCCCCCAGCCTTCAGCAGTCCAAAACTCAAGGAATATGACTCTCTCCTGAAGGCCATGTAGAGAGTGTATTGAATCTTTCCTTGACGATGGACAGTGGTTGCAAGCCTCACTTCCGGTCAGGCTTGGAGGGCTAGGAGTACGCAGATCCTCCCAGATTGCTTACCAGCTTTCCTATCCTCTTCCATTGCATCAAACGAGTTGATAAGACAAATTCTTCTGACACCTCAGTGACTCAGCAGGAATAGAAGACCCTAGCTATGTCAGTGCCATCACCGAATGGGAGACTTTGCTGCTCCAGCACCAAACCCTAGTGCAGCACTGGCTCCAAAACCCGTCAAGCTGGATAGCCCAATTGCTGAAAGGTGCTTGCCAACATGCTCAGGGCTGCAACATCAGATAGGGAGATTGCCCGTCTCCAGGTGTGAGTGCCCCTCACTCCGGGGACTTCCTCCAAACAGTTCCCATATCGGCAATGGGAACGCGCCCTCGACCCTAAGACCCTCCGTATTGCAGTGGCTCTGCGCCTTGCTCCCCCAATTCCACAGAATAAAATGTGTATTTGCGGCGAAGTGCAAGCAGACCAATACGGATACATGGTCTTAACTGTTCCAAAACCAAGGGCTGGCATGCAAGACACAATGAGGTCAACGACATCATTAAGAGAACCCTTGCTACAGCTGGAAGCCCTGCGAGAGGGAGCCACGATCACTTGCAGCAAAAAAATACCCACAACCCAGCAAACCGCCCCCGACGGGATCACCATCTATCCTTGGAAGAATGGCAAGCTCTTAGCATGGGGACTATACCTGTGTGTCCCCACTGGCTGACACCTATATCCATCACAGTGTGGGCGACAGGGAGGAGCTGCTGACCACAGGGAGGAGGTACAAGATCAGCAAGTACAGGGGACATTAGCCAACAGTATCAATTTGTCCCAGTGGGATCGGAGACCCTTGGGATCATGGGGAAAAAATGCCACAGTTTCCTTAAAGAATTGGGTTCCAGAACTCATCGACACCACCAGGGACCCAAGGGCAGCCACTTTCATGTTCAGCGCCTCAGCGTCGCCATCCAGAGGGGAAATGCTTGCTGCATACTTGGCTCACGTCCAGCCTGGAGGAGCTGGAGGAAATTCATCATCTTTGATAATTGTGCCCTTTGTATTCATGTTTATGTTTTTTTCTGTAAATGTATTTTGTTTATTAATAAATGTTCACATAGAATTAGAACATATAGGGGGTGGTAGGAGAAGAAAATATTCAAACAGCTCCGGGAGAACCTTGAGTTTTCTCTGAGGTACGTTTATTGTCTTCTCTGAGGATGGAGGGTCCCCATTCCAGTCTCATAGAGGTAGGTACTGTTCCCTATATATATTTTGTATATAGTATATTATATTATATATTAGAGTATATATATATATGTGTAAGATAGATATATTGATATTTATATATTATATATATATATTATATATATATATTAAATATCATTTATAGATTATTCTTTTTAATCGTACTTTAAATATTCTTGGATTATTTCTTTAATTTCTCCTTTATAGATTTCATTTTTTTGTTTAATATATATATTTTTTAATAATTTTCTAATTATCATTTTTATTCTTTTGGGTGCATATTATTTACTGTAAACAGTGATATTCTGTAGTGGTGATCTTGTAGTGGTGATACTTGTATGGTGAGACTTGTAGTGGTGAGGACTTGTTAGTGGTGGAGACTTGTGTAGTGGTGGACTTGTAGTGGTGAGACTTGTAGTGGTGAGACTTGTAGTGGTGAGACTTGTAGTGGTGAGACTTGTAGTGGTGAGACTTGTAGTGGTGAGACTTGTAGTGGTGAGACTTGTAGTGGTGAGACTTGTAGTGGTGAGAACTTGTACGTGGTGAGACTTGTTAGTGGTGAGACTGTAGTGAAATACTGTGTAGTTGTGGTACTGTAGACTCATACTTTTAGTGATGTCAATACTCGAGGGTAATTCGTGTAGCTGGTTTAGACTTGAGATTGGTTGATTCTGTAGTGTTGGTACTGGAAGTACTGAGACATGTGAGTAGTGAGACTTGGTTGATACTGTAGGGATGGCATCTAAAAGTAATGAGAACTTGTTGTGGTTGTAGTGGTGATGCTATGTAGTGTTGATGTGTTGTAGTGGTTTGTGTTTTAGGGGGGTGGAGGGGAACTTGTAGATTTTGATACTTGTTGTGGTTGTGTACCAGTAATGGTTTGTAACGTTGAAGAGGTGATACCTGTTAATGGTGAACTGGAAACACTGACCGAAAACTCTATAGTGGTGATACCTGTAGTTGGTTGATAATCTTGTGCATTGTAGTTGTTACTAGTAGTGGGTGGTTTTGTAGTGCTGAGATTAATGAGTGATGATACTGTAGTGGTGATCCTTTAGTGTTGATGAATGAAGAACTGTTACGTGCATTGGTGACCTTACTGTTTCCTGTGTGCTGCCACTTGTAGTGGGATTGTAGGGATAGTACTGGAAGTACTGGTGTCAGTAGTGGTGAAGCTTATAGCTTTGAGGCTTGTAGTGATGGGAACCGTGTAGCGTAATACTTGAAGTTGGTGATATTTGTTAGTGGTGTGGTACCTGTAGTGGTGATATTTGAAGCTGTGTACTTGTAGTGGTGGTACCTGTAGTGGTGATATTTGAGCTGTGATACTTGGTAGTGGTGTGTGGTACCTGCGTAGTGGTGATAATTTGAATGCTGGATACTTTGGTGAGTGGTGTGGTGGGTACTGTAGTGGTGATATTTGAAGCTGTGATATTGGTAGTGGTCCGGTACTCGTAGTTGTGTTGATATTTGAAGCTGTTGATACTTGTAGTTGGCTGGTACCTGTAGTGGTGATATTTGAAGCTTGTGATACTATTGTGTAGTGGTCTGGTTAACCTGTGTGGTGATGTTTTGAAGCTTGTGTACTTGTCCCCTGTGGTCCCCGCCCCCCCGGGCCCCCTGGTTACCTGTTAGTGGTGGATAGTTTGAAGCTGTGGAGGACTTGTAGTGGTTGGCGGTACCTGTAGTAGGTCGTATATTTGAAGCTGTGATACTTCGTAGTGGTGTGTGGGTACCTGTAGTGGTGATATTTGAAGCTGTGATACTTGTAGTGGTTGTGACCTGTAGAGGTTGATATTTGGAAGCTGTGTGGATACTTGTGAGTGGTTGGTTGACCTGTATTGGTGATATTTGAAAGCTGTGAATATTGTAGTGTTTGTAGTGGGTACCTGTAGTGGGTGATATTTGAAGCTGGTGGATACTTGTAGTGGTGGTACCTGTAGTGGTGATATTTGAAGCTGTGTTACTTGTAGTGGTGGTACCATGTAGAAAAAAAAAAACTGGTGATATTTGATGCTGTGATTAGTCTTTGTAGTGGTGTGGTAACCTGTGTAGGTGGTGATATTGAAGCTGTGATATTGTATAGTGGTCGGTACTGTTAGTGGGTGATATTTTGAAGCTGTGAACCTTGTAGTGGTTGTGTTGGTACCTGTAGGGTGATATTTTGAAGCTGTGGATAACTTGTAGTGGTGGGTACCTGTAGTGGTGGGTGAATTTGAAGCTTTGTGAGACTTGTAGTGGTGGGTTCCTGTAGTGGTGATATTTGAAGTGTGGTACTTGTAGTGGTGGTACCTGTAGTGGTGATATTTGCGAGAAGCTGTGATACTTGTGTGGTTGGGGACCTGTAGTCGGTTGGATCATTTGAAGCTGTCGATACTTGGTAGTGGTTGGGTACCTGTAGTTTTGATATTTGAAGCTGATTAGACTGTGTAGTAGGTGTGTGTACCTGTAGTGGTTGATAATTTGAGCTGTGATATCTTGTAGTGGTGGTACGGGTGATGCCTGTTATTTGAAGCGGTGAACTTGTAGTGGTGGTACCTGTAGTGGTATATGTTGAAGCTGTGATACTCGCGCTAGTGTTGTAGTACCTGTACGTGGTGAGATTTGAAGCTGTTGATTACTTGTAGTGGTGAGAATTTTGAGGCGTGGTTGATTGTAGCTGCTGATAATTGTGAGTATTAGCTGACTGAATGTGCTAGTTTAGTAGTTTGTAGTTGTGATAAATTATGTGTGTTAAACTTGTTGTGGTGGGTACTGATACTGTAGTAACGATACTTGTAGTGGATGGTAACCTGGAAGTACTGATATTGTAGTAAAAGATACTTGTAAAAGGAAGTGGTTGTGGTGGAAGTATGATACTTGTATGTAAAGGGATACTTGTAGTGCGAAGGGTACTGGGAAGTACTGATTCTGTGTAAGTAAGATACTTGTAGTTGGAGGGGTACTGGACAGTACTGATATCTTGTGGTAAAGATACTTGTATGTGGGAGGTGTGAGACTGGAAGTACTGATACTTGTAGTAAAGATACTTGTAGTGGAGGTACTGGAGGTAGTACTGATACTTGTTGAGTAAATGATACTTGTGATGGTACTGAAATTATGTTTTTGTAGACTGTGATACTTGTTGACTTCGATACTTGTATTGGTGAACTTATAAATGTGGTATGTTGTAGGGAAAGAAGCTGTAACAGTGATCGTCCTGGATGAGTACTAACAATGTAGTGGTGGAATTGAGTGTAGTGAGACTTGCAGTGGTGTGATATTTGTAGTGGTGAATGTTTGTATTAGTGGGTTATGGAAGTACTGGTGTAGGTAGTTTGTAAGTGAATGTTGTTTGTAGTGGTGGTATTGGAATGTACTGAGACCTTGTAGTGTGGTTACTGGGAGAACTGAGACTTGACATTGTTGATACTGTGTAGTGATAAGTGTATTAGTGGTACTGGAAGTAGTAGTACTTGTTAGTACTTGTATGTAATTTTGCATGCGATATACTTGTATTCGTATGTTATTCGGTAGTATTTGTTAGGATACATGATGAGTGTTGGTGATAGCTTGAAGGAGGGGGGGGGGGCTGGCTACTTGGAAGTATTGATACATTTTAGAGGTGATATTTGAAGGGGTTGATGATACTTGATGGTGGATGATACCTTGTATTGATGGTACTGCTGTGAAAGTACTTATAATAAAATGTATTGATTCGTGATGTTGAAAATGGTGGTTATACTTATACTGGGGATTACTGATGTGTATGATTTCTAGTAGTGGTGGTACTGGAAGTGGTGATATTTGCAGTGATGAGACATAGTGGTGGTACTGGAAGTGGTGATATTTGCAGTGATGAGACATAGTGGTGGTACTGGAAGTGGTGATATTTGCAGTGATGAGACATAGTGGTGGTACTGGAAGTGGTGATATTTGCAGTGATGAGACATAGTGGTGGTAATGGAGAGTGGAGTGATTTTGCAGTGATGAGACATATCGTGTTTGGGTACTGTAGTGGTGAGTATTTGCAGTTGAAGGGACATAGTGGTGGTATGGGAAGTGGTGATATTTGGCAGTGATGAGATAGTGGTGGTACTGGAGAGATGGGTGATATTTGCTAAGCTTGATGGAGACATTAGTGGTGTACTGGAAGTGGTGATATTTGCAGTTGATGAGACATAGTGGTGGTACTGTGAGAGTGGTGGTATTTGCAGTGATGAGAACATTTTTAAGTGGTGGTACTGGAATGGTGATATTTGCAGTGATGAGACTAGTGGTGGGTTATTGGAATATGTATACTTATAGTGGAGATATGGAAAGTGGTGATTACTTGTGCATTTTGTGGTATTTGTTAATGACAGTACTCGAGAGAAACTTGGCTACTTGCTTGTTTAATAGGGATAATTGTAGAGGTGATACTGGTGTGGTTGGTACTTACATTGGTTGATACTTGTATGTGGGTGAGACTGCTCTGGTATCGCGGGTTTTCTATCCCCACCCGTGGTATGGGTTTGAACTTGAAAAATTCATCTCATAATTTCTCACCAAGTTGTTGGTCATTCGAACCGGATATTATCCGTAAAATCAAGTAACATTAAATCTGTAAATGCGACTTGAATAGAGAGAAGTAGTTTGTGTTCACAATAAATTTAATATAATGTGTATTGTGTAAATGATATTGAAATTGGTGTATTGCTTAGCCCAGTAAGGCTATGATTGAAAATATGTATCATATTTAATTGTGCTAAACCGCAAATAAAAATTCTGATATAATTTAATTGCTTAGTCGAAAATTGCCAAGGATAGATCTTGTCCAAGTGTATATTGTGAAATAATGTACTTTTATAAAGTGTGAATCGCTGTGCATTATTTGTAGAGGTTATAATCATATGGTTAAATTAAGTTGTTTAAGGACGAATCTATTATTTACCATGGAGGACTGTAATCCAATAAATGTATTCGGTAAATCCATTATTATTTAAAGCAATCAGCAATGCTTAATGATCATTGCGCATGGAAGGTTCATATAAACCAAAGGTCATATAACCTCAAAGTCATAGTAACCGCAAAGGGTCATATAACAAAGGGTAATCTAACAAGAGGTGCATATAACCAAAGGTCGATATAACCAAAGGTCACATAAGTAATGTCTGATGATACTGTGACACAGTGGTTAATTTTAGCAAGTGTATTTATGATCACTAGAAGGGTAGATATGAATCAGTGTATAAACTATTACATAAAGAAGATAAAGATCTACTAGAAAATTGTGTGATGAAGACAAGAATTGGAATTATTTATCACTCGCAATAATAGAGATCAGAGTGAAAATTCTTTGTTTTGTTAATTGTTAAGGATTTGAAATATATTAGAGCATAATAATGCAGTGTTATCTAGCACGTTGTAATGTGAAGAATAATGCAGTGTATTAGCCTTGTTAATGTAAATAATGCAGTTATCTAGGCCTTGGTAATGAAATACCATCCTATGAATGACTGAGTTAGATTAGCCTTGTTAATGTGTAAATACATCAATTAATGCAAGGTTATCTAGGGGGGGGGGGGGCCATGGTAATGTAAATAGACATTCAATAAAGCAGTTTATTAGCTTGTAATGTAAAACATCAATAATGCAGTTATCTAGCCTTGTAATGGTAAATACATCAATAATGGCAGTTATGAGCCTTGTAAATGTAAATACATCAATTAATGCAGTTATCTACGCCTTGTAAATGTCATATAACATCAAATAAGAGTGGCAGGTTATGCTAGCCTTGTAGTATGTAAATACATCAGATAATGCAGTTATGTCTAGCCTTGTTGTACATGTAGAAATACGTTCAAATAATTGCAGTTATCTTAGCCTTGTAATGTAAAATACATCAATAATGCAGTTATCTAGCCTTGTAATGATAATATCATCAATATGCAATTATCTTGCCTATGTAATGTTAAAAGTACATCAATAATGCAGTTATCTAGCCTTGTAATGTATGAATACATCTCTCGCCAAAACTCCAAGAATTATGCAGGCCTAGCATTTAATCTTGGGAGTCATTTGTCAACAAATGTTGACAATAGTTACACAGAAGGAAGTGGTTGTGTTTGAGGTGTCACTATGGTAATTTACAGCAGGAGTGGGATGCACAGTGTAACTATTGGCATTGAATTTTAAAACTTACAGAGCACAATATATAAAAAAAATTACAGTCAAATTAGTAGTCAGAATCGAAAGCACATTAATCCCTCAAGTAACAGATATTGATCTGAATCGATCGATTAGAGACTGGAGTGCTATTGGTGCAACATAAATTGGATTATGTAGAAGACTGTAGAGTGATCTAATAAGTCCATAAAGGATACTTCTCGTTGGAGGAGAGAAAAGTAGGTATCCAAGAATTAATTTAATCCAATTGCAAAAGTATTAACCAACACAATTATAATGAGGTAACAATATGACTCTGGTGTATCTGTTATTTTCACAAATGGGAAAGAAATATTGTCTCTGATGTATCTGTTAATTTCCATAAAAGGAGAAATGCACTAATAATTATATTAATTCCATAATAAAAATTAAGTGTATTGGACCATTCGAGTGGTAGGGACTAGGAGACATAAAGGAGTCACAACAGTTAAATTAGAGGATGATTCAGTAAGGTAAATTTTGTAATTTTTCATAGGACTGAAAAATTATTAGGTGTGGCTGAGAACAATGGAATGACTGACTAGGCACACCCCCCCCCCCCCCCCCCCCGGACCAAACTCTAAAAAAAAACGGGTCAGGTAGGTGGTGTGATGGTTGCCGATATGATGACTGTCAGGTGCATAGTTTCTAGTGCCTATAGTCATCATAGTTTTTATGTTCCAATATAGGGAGATCATGATCAAACAAAAATGATACCTAAAGAAATGAACAATAAGATTAAATATCTGATTGGTCAAAAAGAGTGCATATATAGGCAAATTAAAGAGGGGGAGAGGGGGGCAATTAAGGAATGAGAAATCGATTTTTCAGTTAAAGAGAGAAATAAAAAAAGATGAATGAGAAAAGCAAAAAGTGATTATGAGTTAAAGTTGCAAGAGAATCGAAAGACTAACCAAAAGGATCTTTCAGTATACAGAAGTAAGATCAGGGGGACAAGATGAGGGGGGGGCCCACTCAAAAGTTCCTCGGGTCAGCTCACTGACAGTTGATAAGGTAATGTGTAGAATTTTAAGGCACCATATTCCTATCAGTTTTTATACACAGGAGCGATACCAGCGATATTCCAGTAATGAGAGTAAACTTATGTAGAACGCAGGACGATAATAACTGTGCTCGATTAGGGTTCACAATGTGGACATGCGTTGCCTTAGGCAAATAGTATAAAATTAAAACCTAACAAATCCCAGGCCCTGATGAACTGTATGCAGAGGGTCTAAGGAATGTTAAAGAGGAGCTTAGCACACCTTTGGCTAGTCTTTTCACACCACCCCTTATCGTTACAAACTTGGCATGGTGCCAGATGAGTGGAAAATGGCAAAATGTGATACCTATTTTCAAAACAGGTGGGACATTTCCATATTTTTTGCTTTCGAACTGATTGAGCCAATAAGCCTTAACTCGGCAATATCAAACACAAATTGCAGTAGTATATAGTGATCTTTATCTTGGACGTACGTTTCGCCCACACAGTGGGTCTAGTTTTCAAGTCACAAGACAGAACTCGTTGGGGTGGAGGGAACGCGAGTATTTATAGTCCGGGCTTGAGGTCAGGTTGAAGAATGCGCATCTGTGATGTACCGAGTTGGGTTGTAGAGTCTAAAAACTTGGGTAGGCTTGGGAGAAAGGGACTGGGACAAGTTTGTGAGCAGACCTGTCTACAGTACGTTCTTATGTGGAGCGATAGCGTATGAAGTACAGTTTTCTTGGGAAGTGGTTGCAGCTATGTGTTTTGAAGCGCACTATTGTCTGGTTGAAGTTGTCGGATATAGAAATAGGGTGATGATTCCAGGATTTGTCGTTCGGTAGCGGGGAGTGCTTGTGTCTTCTGTTGCTGGATAAGTCTGAGTTTCTGTAGTTTATCAAGTGGTTGTAGTGGAATTACGGTGTTTGTTACCGCGAGGCATTCCTTGTGTCGTCAGTACCTGGCTTGCGTATTGGTGTTCTGAAATACGTGTTTGGGGGTCCCTTGAATGTTTCGCCCACGTAAACTGTTGCAGTCATTACAAGAGATTAGATATACCCCGCTGCAGAGGATGGTGAGGGCGTGTCCGACTGCCTACTACTGGTGATGAGCCTTGATGGTCGTGGTTGTGGAGGTAGATACTTGGAATGATGTTTTGGCAAAAGATGTTGGAAACATGTTTGGAATGGAAGTTGCGTGGGAAGGATCTATGTACTCTTCTCGGCAGTGTCTTCTCTGGGTGTGTTTGTAGATGTTTATGGTGCTCGCCGTGCTGCAGTGTTCTGATGAAGATGGACGGAGGATAGTGGAGTTTGGAAAAAATACCTGTTCAAGTTATAGGCATTTCTTCGCAAGGAATCTCGTTGCTGCAGATTCTGAGTGCACGCAGGAAGAAAGAAGGCTATAATTACACACGTTTGGTTTGGTGTCGTGGTGAGAGTAGAGTGGAGGGAAGTCGTTTTGGTTGGAGGGTTTTCGATTAGACTTTAAAACGAAGTCGTGGTCAGCTTTGCAGAGTTATAGAAACATCAAGAAAGGAAGAGTGTTGTACCTCTTCTTCAAGGTGTGAACTGGAGTTGAAGGCTTCGACCTGGTATTGAGCTTGTCTTGGAGAGCTTGAACGTTGAAGCGTTTAGGAGTTATGAGGAGAATGTCGTCAACATAACGGAGCCAGGTGACAGACGAAGGAATAATGGGTGGAGAAAGCATACACGTTCTGGCTTCTTAGATGTTGCCTATGTATAGGTTCGCTAGGACTGACGACTGTAGTGGCGAAACCATGGGTAGTCCGAAAGTGTCTGCTGAAAGAGGGTGTTTTCAAAAGAGAAACAGTTAAAGCAAACACATAGTTTCAAATCCAGGTCGTGAAGCTCGCTTTGGGCTGGAATGGGAAAGATCAAGTGAATCGTTCTTCAATTTTCTTGCGCAAGAGGTCGAATGGGCTTTGTTTAGTAGGTACTTTAGTGACATAGGGAAGGTCACGTCAAGGCTGGGTTAAGTTTCTTGTTGCGTGATTGTTGATGAGTGCGGAATTGGATTGAGAAGACTATCAACCTGAGGTGTTTGAGATGTGCTTGAAACTGATAGTGCCCAAGAGTGTTCGAGAGGTGTTTGGCGAGAATTCCATGAGAGCTTGTGGGGAATGCACTGCCTATTCGCCGTAGGTTATGGGCCTCTCAGTGGGATCCAGGCTTGTGAGTCTTGGCAGGCCATACATTCTGGCTGGTCTGGGGTTGGGCTGGGGCTGGTGTGCAGAAGATTTTTCCCTGGTTACTGAGCTCCTCAGAGATGCGGCGGGGTCCGTTGAAGAAAAGTAGTTTAGTAAGGTGTCGACTTGGTTTAGTTTGTGAGGAGGTTTGTAGGGTGTTTTGTGGTATTAAGTAGATGAGCATTTTGTTCCTGTAATCGTCAGTGTTCATGATGACAACACCACCTCCTTTATCAGGCGGGTGGTGACCCTGATGGTCGTGTCTTCTGCTAACCTTTGAGTGCATTGATGTAACAGTCGGGGTATGACTGGGGAGCTTGCGTGTTGAGATGGCGGGGTGACTGCTGACGGTGGATGCTTGAGAAGATAGCCTTTTTGTGAGTAGATCGGGAGTCATTGTGTCGTGTAGTTTTGGGCGATGAAAATTGAGGTCTTGTTTGGGTTTCGTAATTCCTGTGTTGCGAATTTGAGGCCTAAGCTGAGGGCTTCAGTTTTCTGTGGTTGACAGTGGACGAGATGAAAGATTTGAAATAATTTCAGGTCTTCCTAAATTTTCCAAATTACTATGCACTTATTAATTGAACAGGTATTTTCCAAACCCACTAGCCTGGTGTCACTTCAGATCAGAGACTGCAGACGTGCGTAGCATCTGAAACATCTTCAACACAGTCCCAGAGAAGAAACTGCCTAGAAGAAGAGATTACGCGATGTAGTCCTTCCACCACTCCATTGCCAACATGTTTCCCAAATCTGTTTGCCAGAATGCATCATTCCAAGTATGTCTCTACCTACACAACCACGAATCACGCAATGGGACATCACCTAGTAGTTAGGCAGGACAAGCTCCTCCATCCTCTGGCAGGGGTGGTTATACATAATCCCTTGTAATGACTGCAACAAGTAATACGTGGGCGAACATGCAAGAGGGACCTCCAAACACGTATTCCAGAACACCAATATGCGCAAGCAGGTCTGACGCGACACAGAGGATATGCCTGCGTACAAATCACGCGTTGAATTTGCACACAACCACTTGATAAACTACAGAAACTCAAGACTTTTCGCCACAGAAGAAGACAAACCCTAATACGAAGAACCTGGACATCACTTATTTTTCGTTATATCCGAGACAACTTCAACCCAGAATAGTGGCTTTCTATTACATAGCCTGAACCACTTGCCAAGATAGACTTCTTCATCGCTATCCCACGATAAGTAAACACTGTAGAAGGTCCTGCCTCAAAAATTGTGCAGTCTCTCCTTTCCTATGCTATCCCAAGTTTTTTAGGGACTCTACAAAGTACCCAAACTCGGTACATCATCAGATGCAAGCATTCTTCACCCTGACCTCAGGCGGGACTATAAATGTACTCGCGTTCCTTCCATCCCAGGTTAGGTTCTGTTTGTGACTTGAGAAAAAGCCCACTGTGTGGGCGGTAAACGTATAGTCAGAATAGAAGGATCACATTATACTGCATTTGGGTTTATATTTGCATTGTCGGATCGGTTTTTTTACGTACCACTGTATTTTCCATCGTGTCAAACACTGCAGTAGTAATGGATCATTCACACAAGAGAATACCTGGACCTTCTCCTGAAAGCTTACTCCACTTCGCAACGCAGACACAATTTTCTGTCGTGACTGCATCAGGAAATGTCGTTAGCAAGATCTACTCCCCTCGCAAATTGCCAACATCAAACCATCCTTTCTCCGCTACAGCTCGGACCTACCTTGGAAGAGAGTGCAGATGACTTAAACAATGCTAGAACAATGGAAGCTATTTCTCCAAGGCCAGAAAGCAATTAGGCACAACAACTCCGGGGCAAACAGTGAGAACAGACGCGACCCGTCCGAATCATTCGCCAGCAGAGTTACCACAGCGAATCGTTCAAAGTAAGATTCAGGACTTTACATAGGAAACTACAAACACTGCGATAATAGTAATTGGAAAAGTTTAGGGAAGACCTGAAGCAGAGAGTATTCAAATAAATCTTTTGTCGTATCTCGATCCACGAGTCAAACCATCAGAAATGAAGCCTCAGCTTAGGCTCAGAAATTGTCGCAACATGGAATTACGAAACCAAAAGACAAGACCGCTAATTTCAATCGCCAAAAAGCTACAAGCAAGTCACAATGATCCTGGATCTTCCAAAGAGGCTATGTTCAAGCATGTCATCGGTCAGTGCAAGCCATTCAACACGCAAGTCCCCAGTCATACCCCGACGTTACATCATGACTCAATAGGTTGCAGAATGAACAACCATCAGGGTCACCACCGCTGATAAAGGAGGTGGTGTTGTCATCCATGAACACTGAGCGATTACAGGAAAAAATGCTCAATCTACTTATGGACCCAGATTTCCCTAAAACCTCTCACAAATAACCAAGTGGACAACCTTACTAAAACTTTTCTTCAAGGACTCGCGCATTCAGAGGAGCTCGAAACAAGGAAAGAAACTTCTGACACCATGCCCAGAAACCCCAGAACCTGCCAGAATGTACGCGGGCCTCTCCTGCCAAAGGACTCAACAGCCTGGTTATCCCACTGGAGGCCGCATATCCTCGGGAATAGGCAAGTGCGTCCGCCACAAGGCCGCTCAGGAATTCTCGACAAACACTCTCGGAATCTCTGGGCACTATCAGTCCGCACATGTCTAGAACATACTCAGGTGGATCTTCTCATCGCATTCGCAAACATTAACATCAGGAGCAAGAAACTTTCCAGCCTTGACGAGATGCCTATTCACTAAAAGTACTTACGTAAACAAGCCATGATCTCTTGCGCAAGAAGATTTGATCGATTACTTGATCTTCCCATTCCAGCCAGCGATTCATCGAGCCGAGGTTGAATGATGTGTTGGCTCATCTTACGTGTTTGTCTCTTTTGGAAAGATGTGTCCTCTTTCAGCAGACTTGTGGATACCATAGGTTCGCCACTCAGTGCAGGGTCCTAGCGAAACCTATACTGGAACTCTAGAAGCCGAACGGTTTCACCAAATTATTATCTTCGTCTGTCAGCCTGGCTCCGTTATGTTGACGGACATTCTCCTCAGTAACTCCTAAACGCTGCAACGTTTCAAGCTCTGCAAAGAGCAGGCTCAACACACACGGTCGCGAGCTCTTCAGTCCAGTTTCACCTTGAAGAAGAGGTTCGACAACACTCTTCCTTTCTTGATGTTCTACTGCTGCAAAAGCTGACCACGAACTTAGTTTTTAAAGTCTATCGAAAAACCCACCAACCAAAACGATTCTTCTCCATTCTACTCTCACCACGACACCAAAACCCAAAACGTGGTGTATTATAGGCTTCTTCCTGCGTGCATTCAGAATCTGCAGCAACGAAGTTCCTTGAGGAGAATGCACTATAATTGAACAGGTATTTTTCAAACTCCACGATCTGTCACTTCATCAGAGACAGTGCAGGGACGGCGAGCACCTAAACATCTTCAACACACCCAGAGAAGAGTCCCTGCCGAGAAGAAGTACATAGTCCGTTTCCACCAACTCCATTGCCAACATGTTTCCAACATATTTGCCAAAACAAATCAATTCCCAAGTCTACCTCCACAACCACGACAATCAAGGGACCATCACCAGTGTAGGCAGGACAACCTCCATCCTCTGCAGGGGTATACTAATTCCTTGCTAATGACTGCAAACAAGTTATCGTGGGCGAAAACTTTCAAGGGACCTCCAAACTCCGTATTTCAGAACACCAATACGCAACGCCAGATCTGACGTCACAGGAATGCCTGCGTACAACACCGTATTTACAAACCATTGAATTAAACTACAGAAACTCTAAGACTTATCGACAGAAGACAACACCCAATACCGAAAGAAATCCTGGATCATCACTTATTTCTATATCCGACAACTTCCAACCAGAATATGTGGCTTCTATAAATAGGCTCTGAACGCCACTTGCAAGAAACTCTTCATCGCTATCCACATAAGAACACTGTAGAAGGTATGCTCACTAACATTGTCCTCGCAGTCTCCTTTCCTAAGCTACCCAAGTTTTTAGACTCTTACAACCCAATCTCGGTACATCATCAGATGCAGCATTCTTCACCTGACCTCAGCGTGACTATAAAATACTCGCGTTCCTTCCACCCCAGGTAGTTCTGTTTGTGACTTGAAAAAGAAGCCCACTGTGTGGGCTCGAAAAACGTAAGTCAATAAAAGGATCACATTATACTGCATTTGTGCTTTATATTGCCATTGTGTGTGCGGTATTTTATACCTTTATTTCCAAGCTAACCTCATAGTGGGGGAAAATTTATGGAAATCAATAATTGCCGAGGCAGTTCGTAGCCACCTTGAAAAGCATAATTAATCAACGAATATCAGCTTGGTTTTTACAAAGGCGGCGTTCCTGCCTTACGGTAATTTATTAACTTTTTCATAAGGTAGTGTTGAGGAGGTAGTGATCATGGTAATGCCAATATGATATTGTGTTTATGGACTCAGTAAGGCTTTTGACAGGGTCCCACATCAGAGGACTATTGAGGAAAAATTAATAGCCATGGAATAGGGAGTGAAAAATATTTCCTGGATAGAGGCTTGGTTGACAAATAGGCAGCAGAGAGTTTGCATAAATGGGAGGAAATCAGAGTGGGGAAGCGTCACGAGCGGTGTTCCACAGGGGTCAGTGTTGGGCCCCCTGCTGTTCACAATCTACATAAACGACAAAGATGAGGGCATAAAGAGCGACATCGGCAAGTTTGCCGATGACACCAAAATAGGCCGTCGAATTCATTCTGACGAGGACATTCGAGCACTCCAGGAAGATTTGAAAAGACTGATGCAGTGGTCGGAGAAGTGGCAGATGCAGTTTAATATAGACAAATGCAAAGTTCTAAATGTTGGACAGTACAATAACCATGCCACATATAAACTAAATAATGTAGATCTTAATATTACGGATTGCGAAAAAGATTTAGGAGTTCTGGTTAGCAGTAATCTGAAACCAAGACAACAGTGCATAAGTGTTCGCAATAAAGCTAATAGAATCCTTGGCTTCATATCAAGAAGCATAAATAATAGGAGTCCTCAGGTTGTTCTTCAACTCTATACATCCTTGGTTAGGCCTCATTTAGATTATGCTGCACAGTTTTGGTCACCGTATTACAGAATGGATATAAATTCTCTGGAAAATGTACAAAGGAGGATGACAAAGTTGATCCATGTATCAGAAACCTTCCCTATGAGGATAGACTAAGGGCCCTGAAACTGCACTCTCTAGAAAGACGTAGAATTAGGGGGGATATGATTGAGGTGTATAAATGGAAGACAGGAATAAATAAAGAGGATGTAAATAGTGTGCTGAAAATATCTAGCCTAGACAGGACTCGCAGCAATGGTTTTAAGTTGGAAAAATTCAGATTCAGGAAGGATATAGGAAAGTACTGGTTTGGTAATAGAGTTGTGGATGAGTGGAACAAACTCCCAAGTACCGTTATAGAGGCCAGAACGTTGTGTAGCTTTAAAAATAGATTGGATAAATACATGAGTAGATGTGGGTGGGTGTGAGTTAGACCTGATAGCTTGTGCTAACAGGTCGGTTGCCTTGTTCCTCCCTTAAGTAAATGTGACCTGACCTGACTAGGTTGGGTGCATTGGCTTAAGCCGGTAGGAGACATGGACCTGCCTCGCATGGGCCAGTAGGCCTTCTGCAGTGTTCCTTCGTTCTTATGTTCTTATGTAAATAAGGGTAGCCCTCGTATTAATGAGAAAGTTAAGCAAAAAAAGGGATTGTCTTTTTTGGTAAGGTATTTATTCCTCAAGATATTGCAATGAATATGATTCCTGGAATGTTAGGATGGATAAACTGGAAGAACTTAACAGGTGTATCAGGTGTTTGAGCAATCATAATGCAAAGGATTGCTATGCTAAATTAAATAATTCTTACAGGTGTCAGAAAGAAAGACACCATATTGTAATGTGCAAGACTGTGTATAATGATGATAACCCTGGTACAGCTGTTACTGATGTAAAAGTAGCAGCGAATATGAGTGATCATGGAACTGCTGAAGTAGCCTTCCCAGTAGTGAATGTGAATATTCAGGATAAAAGGTGTAAATAAAAAGTGTAAGTGTTTGGTAGATCAGGGATCCCAGCTCACATATATAAAATATAGTTGCTTTAAAGGTATGATAGTGGAAAATGGGACACCTGAAAATCTGAAATTGTTCGGATTTTTATGGGACAAAAGTCCCAGTTATACGGCACAGTGTTTATTAATGTCTGCCTGGGTGCTGAGAGGAATTGTATCAGAGCGGTTCTCGTAGATAATCTACCAGAGAGAATTTCTACAATTGAGCTTAGTGAAGCTACTAGACGGCTTTCACAGAATGGTATAAAATTGGCACCCTCCTCTGTAGGTAATGATTCAGTAGGGCCAATAAATATTTTAATTTGGAGTGATTATTATGCCCCATTTGTAAAGGGTTTGCTGAAAAAATGTGGCTTCACTCTCCTAAAAACTGTGGGAGGCCATATTGTGTATGGTAGGATTCCGTGCTTTAATAATGAATGACTAGACTAGTCAGTAAAAGTGGTCACTGTGCGCCATATTAATTAAATAGCGCCCCAGTCTAAATATTCCTTAGAAAGGCCCATGTTGAACTAGTACATAAATTATGAGAGCTGAAAAGCATCGAAATTGGTATGAATGAATTCCAAATAATTCTTTTACAATGGAACAATATCTGGACAATGTTACGTCTGATCATGTGACTCCGGTGGAAGACGAATCAACCGGAACTGCCTACAAATTATAAAAAGGCTTTTGGCCAATTAAAGGCACAGTTTTACGTGTTAAATGATTATTAACTGCATATCAAGAAATAGTTAATGAACAACTGCTGAATAAGTCCATACAAAAGGTACCTCCTGATCAAAGTAGGCAGTGCTCTACCACTATACCACACTGGTCCAATACCTTGGTGCCCAGCCAACGCTAGACGTTTTGGTCCAAGGCAGCCAGCTTTAAGGCAGGTGGCTTTCAGTTTTTTCAGCTCATCCCCTGCATGCATCGACCGACGAGAGATTTTATTTAAGATTAGTGTTCGTGAATATTTCCCCTGTTCTGTGAATTCTAAAGATTGTAAAAATCTCTCGTCGGTCGATGCATGCAGGGGATGATAAAAAAATAAATCTGAGAGGCACCTGCCTGAAAGCTGGCTGCCTTGGACCAAAACGTCTAGCGCTAGCTGGGCGCAAAGGTACTGGACCAGTGTGGTACGGTGGTAGAGCACTTCGTTCCTTGTTCCAAGGTGCGTAGGTTCGAATGTCTTTCGATCTGAGATTAATGTTTTTTTTTTTAATATTTCGCCTGTTCTGCAAATTTTAAACACACACACACACACAGAGGATGTTCCAGAGATTGGACACAATAACAAGGGGACACAGTTGGAAGTTGAAGACACAGATGAATCACAGGGATGTTAGAAAGTATTTCTTCAGCCACAGAGTAGTCAGTAAGTGGAATAGTTTGGGAAGCGATGTAGTGGAGGCAGGATCCATACATAGCTTTAAGCAGAGGTATGATAAAGCTCACGGCTCAGGGAGAGTGACCTAGTAGCGGCCAGTGAAGAGGCAGATCTTCCCATTTCTCTTAGGCACTCAGTGGCCACTTTATTAGGTACATCTATAAACCTGCTCGTTAATGCAAATGTCTGATCATTAAAAGCAGGCAGACATGGTGAAGAGGTTCACTTGTTGTTCAGATCGAACATCAGAATGGGGACGAAATGTGATCTGAGTTTAACCTTGGAATCATCTTTTTTTTTTTTTTTTTTTTTTTTTGAGTATCTAATAAACTGTTGAACTCCTGGGATTTTCAAGTACAACAGTGTCTAGTGTTTAGAGAATGGTGTGAAAAAAAATTCCAATGAGCTACAGTTCTGTGGGCGAAATTGCCTTCGTAATGAGAGAGGTCAGAGGAGAATAACCAGGCTGATGCAAGCTGACAAGGTGACAGCTCAAATAGCCAAACGTTCCAACAGTGGTATGCAGAAGAGTATATCCGAATACACAAACCGTCGAACTCTGAAGTGGAAAGGTCCACAGCTGACCACACTGGGTTCCACTCTTGTCAGTTACGAAGAGGAAACTAATGCTACAGATAGCACGGGCTAATCAAAACAGGACAGTTGAAGATTGAAAAAACGTCGTCTGTTATGACGAATCACGATTTCTGATGCAACGTGCAGATGGCAAGGACAGAATTTGGTGTAAGCTATTGGAATGTGTAACGACAAATTCACATCGTGAATGTGCAGCTGACAGGACTGCAGCAACTGCATGATGTTATGTCAGCATTGGAAAGGATCTCTAAGGAATGTTTCCAGCACCTTGTTGAATCCATGCCATGAAGAATTCA
>NW_026507099.1:0-18701 GCF_026875155.1 Cherax quadricarinatus | reverse complement strand
GAGCAGACGGAAAAACTGCCCACCTTCGTGGCCTTAACAACAACAGTTTGGTGTGTGTCATGGGCCCCAACACATGGTGTGTGATTCTCTCCTACTATATCCATTTATCAGTGATGCAGATTACATGGTGAGTTTAAATATGTGGCCTGTAGTTATAACTTTTCTCTTGACATATGCAAGACATCACCATCCCTGTAGAAGCCGTTATTAGATGTACTAGTCATTATATTTTGTTGTTGCAGAAGTACTATGAAGATTCTATGTTCAATAAAGCCTAGAGATAAGGCCTGTGTTTCTATCACAACATAGCCTTACCCACAAAGTTAATTACGTCATCCAGATGAGGAAGAGGGTAAGCATCTGTAATTGTGACCTCGTTCACCTTACGGTAGTCTGTACACATACGAAACCCTCCATCAGCCTTCTTCACAAGGATGCATGGTGAAGCCCATGGACTAGATGACTCCTCCACTAAACCATGCTTTAACAAAAATTCTACTTCCTGCTGAAGTAACCTTTGCTTTTCAGGATTAGCTCTGTAGGGGGAGAGTTTAATTGGTTTAGAATTTCCCACATCTACATCATGATAACCTAACGTACATTTTTTCGGCACATCCGAAAAAATATTAGGATATGACTGTAGAAGTTCAGTTAAATTTGTTGCTTGAGTTTCAGATAATCCCTCCATTAAAGGGCTAGGATCCTTGAGGAGGACAGAATTTGAAAGTTTAATATTAATTTCAGAGATAGAGTGCAAAGAGTCAGAGTCATCCTCAGAGGTAGAGGACAGAGTCATTACTGGGACTTTATCTGGTGTATGAAAAGACTTTAATTGATTAATGTGGTAAGTTTTAGTTTTTGAGGTCTTATCAATGGGAGCTACCACATAATTTACATCAGATAATCTACTTACAATCTGCATAGGTCCCGTAAATCTAGCTTTCAAGGTGTGGCCAGGTATAGGTTCCTGCACCAACACCTTGTCTCCTGGATGGAAGGAGCGGAATTGTGCACTTCTGTCATACCTCTGTTTCATCTTACTTTGAGCTGTCTTTAGGTTAGCCTTGGCTAACTGACGTGCCACCTGCAACCTTGAAGACGGGTTGTAGAGTGTTGAACTAACGTCTTCTCCCATCCATCCTTCTTTGAGCACCCGAAGAGGATCTCGTACATTGTGCCCAAAGATCAGCTCAAACGGACTATACCCTGTAGACTCTTGCACCGTCTATCGTACTGAGAACAGCAACAAAGGTAGTGATTCATCCCAGTCTGTAGGAAAGTGCATGCAAAAAGTTCTCATCATAGTTTTTAACGTCTGATGGAATCTTTCCAAGGCGCCTTGGGACTGAGGATGATAGGCAGTGGATAAGTTGTGGATTATCCCTAACCTAGTTAATACTTCCCTAAATGCTTTGGCAGTAAAGTTAGTACCTTGATCACTTTGAATAGTTTTAGGAATGCCAAAACAAGAAATGAATTTGGTTAAAGCTTTGAGAATAGCTTTAGTATTAATACTATGCATGGGAATTGCTTCAGGGTATCTGGTTACTATATCCATAATCGTAAATAAATATTGATTTCCAGACTTTGACTTAGGTAGTGGACCTACACAAAACTATAATTAAATCTGCAAAAGGTTCTCCATCAGCAGGTATAGGTTGGAGAGGTGCAGGTTTAATGGAATGTCCAGGTTTCCCTACTTGCTGACATTCTCTGCAACACCTAATATGATTCTTCACATCTTTCTTTAATTTTGGCCAATAAAATTCTTTTGTGATTCTATACAAGATTTTTGAAATTCCTAAGTGACCTCCTAATGACGTATTAGGAGCTATATTTAATATTTGAGGTCTATACTTTGTTGGAACTACTAACCTGTTAAACAATTGCCGGCCCTCTATCTCCTTACCAGTCTCAGTGCAGATCAAATAATTGTTATTAACTTCATACTTACCGGTGACCCAAAGAGGATTTCCCATGGCTGCCTGAAAAGCGAATTGTAAAAAAGGGGTCCTTTCGTTGTTCCCCCCGGAAGGGACGGGCCCTGGGATGGAAACAGAGACATCTGGCAACCCTGAACCTGGGAATGGGGGAAAGGCTTGATCGGGTTTGTTACTTGATTTACGAGGCCCCGGCCGGTGTGCCTCATAAAACAGCATGGCTTTTCGGATCGGAGTGTCCAAGGATAGGTCAACATTCTCTCCAGACAACCCTTGGGATGTTCCCGAGTTAGGGCCCAACACCGGAGAAGAATTACTCATTATAGGTTCGGACACGCACTAACTAGTAATGTTATTACCCAGAATAACATGGCATCTTTCAGGGGGAATCTTTTGAGACACCTACAGTAAAAGACCCAGTGTAATATTTGCATGTACAAAAAAATTTTATGCAAAGGGACAGAAAATAGCTTTCCCAAAATGCTTCCAATAAAACAGGGGAAATTTCATGGAGGTGTTCTTAAAAAGGGGTAATTTTCCTTTTTATAGTGACAATATGTCGTATCTTAAAGGTCTTTACCAGTTGTTTTTGAGTTTTCCTGAAGGGAAAATAGCTCATGAAAATAATAAGGGGCCTTTCCCTTTTTCTTCTCTAGGGGACATGTTCTTGGGTATTAGAGTTTTTTCCAATGGGGGGGGTTTTATGGGGGCTTTGGGGGAGGGAAATGTGACCTACTTTATTACACATAAAGAGAGACAGGCTGCCCTTTCTCCCTGTTGACTTTTGAAAGGGTTTTGTCGTTCTGGGTGCCCTCTGGATATTTTGTCGGATGCCCATGAGTAGTTTCCCTCTCCGCAGGGGGGGACCTAAGTTGAAAAGCGTGGCTCACCAGGTGACTTAGTTGGTGACGTAGACGTTCTCCTCCGGCTGGCACTTCATTCTCCAAGGTTGACGATTTTGCTCATGCCAGGCTTTTGAAAAAGAGAGAGGGGACCGCTGGGGAAAAGGGAGCGGTTAGTTTCAAAGGGTTCAGCCAACCTGGCTGCCCCAATGCAGGGGTTTAAAGTCGGATCTGCAGAAAGACCCAAACCCTTTGGGTCCACAGACCCCCAGCAGGTTATCAATCAGAATAAGCTGTACCAGCCCTCAAAGGGAAAGAGACACCACTTGCTTTATCCCAGGGGTTTAAAGCTTTGGTTTGCTTTTCCCACAAATTCCATAGGGATTGACCAAGCTGCCGCCTGCTTAAATTTAAAAGCTTACGGTTTTTGGTGGGATACTGATATGCCCCCAACCTGTGGTCTTCTATTTTATAATCAGAAAATTCAGCGTCATTTAATGTGACGTAAATTCCCTGTGCCCTTACCCAAAAATGCTGTATAAACCAAACGTGCCCAATACGTTCCGGGCCCACCTAAAGGGCTCGAGCCTGTTTTTTCGAAGCTTTCAAAAAAAAATTGTTTGGTTCGGCCTATTAAAAGCGGGGGGAAACAAGCTGTACTGTTTTTTTGTAAACTAAAATCTTTACAGAATGCGGAAAACGCCCCTTTCTTTTTCCTATAAAAATTTTTTCCCTTGCAAAGCCTCTTTCCCCTGTTTGCTCAAGATTGTTTTTTGCCACTAAAGGGCCCAAGGGGGGACGCTGATTCCCCCCTGAGACAACCCAGCTGCACTATATGACCTTTTTGTCCGTAGGGTATCATCTTCCCCCTGCGAGAAAATTAGTATTTTTTGCCCTAGCCCCCGTGGAGGGAGGAGTCTGATGTCCATCTTTTCTTCTATAAGTTTGTCAGAATCAGTGAACGCAGTTGCGCAGTGTGAGAGTGAGTTTGTATTTAATCCCAATGGAACGAGCAATTTGCCAACAACGTTTTTGGGGGACAATTTAGGTAGGTTATGCAAAGTATATGCCGACCCCAGACGTCTGACGTCTAGGGGATAATTTATTCGCTATGACATCGATTGAGAATCCCCCTACATAAACGTTAATTTGCAGAACACGTTTTAGCATACGTACGATTGCAGAATACGCATAAAAGCAAACCCGACTGAAAAATTTTCTCACACCGAACAGGCTAAGTAACAACTGCAGAAAATTTGAAAAAGCAATGCCAGACAGCTACACTGTTTAGAAGATTGCCCGTAGGAAGCGAGCACACCGAAAAAGCTAGTAGCGGTGTTGAACGATACACAATAGAAAGGGACCAAACGCAACTGACCGCAAAAATTTGTAAAGCGAGGAAAAGCTAATGCAATCCCAGCAGCAAGCGGCCCCAAATTTCCCTGTATGAGTTAACCCTAAGCTCAATCTTTTCCCAAAAGTTCGCTCCAGACCCGGACAGGCTCCCCATATTAAACCCAGGAATCCAAAGGGCCCTGTTATCCGGGTGTAATGGAGCAAAAAAAACACAGCAAAAAGTTTACTTTTTTTATCCTTCCCAATTTAGAACGCAATATGCCTATGTCAGTGATAGATAGTGCACTCCCCGGTAAGCAAGGCAGAAATAAGCCCCAAGATAGCAGACCGTGCTTCAAACCCGCTCTGAATGGGAATGACAAGGGCAACAGGGGAAAGGGGACCCACATAACCTTGCGTTGCCAAAACCATCTTCTTATTGGTAGACCCGGTCACTGTTGCGACGGGGCCCCATCTCAACTCTTGCAACCTGGTTTTGGGGGGGGAAAATAGCCCGTAAAAAGAGGGTGTGTACATGCGCCCAAAAAAGGTTCGTACTTTTGATGCCCCAAATGATTTCTATATATCAGAAAAGAAAACCTTTTCAGTTAGTCGTTGAATCCCTTTCCACTTTGCCCCATAATCTCTTCTAGCTTTTTTTTTTCCCTTTTTTTTTGTCTCCCTTTAAACGAATTAATGTTTCTTCACGCCCATCCCCCCCCTTTTCATACCCCTAATAGCCTGTCTTTTGAAACAATGAATGTTTAAATTCGTTTTTCCATTTTGGGGTCATTTTTGTTTATTTTTAAATTCCTTTTTTTGGAACAAAAGTTGTCTGGGAGCTAGCACTTGCTTGAAAGCGTCTTTGGAACCAACGCCACCTACCTGACCCATAGTCAGGTCTTCCAATTTACCACCCAGTAATTTTTCCCTCCCATGAAATCGGCCAAATGGAAGTCTGGGACAGAGGGCTTTATTGGTTATCGGATTATTTCCCTGATATATTGCAAAGTGATTTGTGATTGTTTTCCCAGCTCATCATTAAACCCCGAGTTATTAATTGTGGGTTTTTTTGTTGGCAAAAACCAAGTCAAGCAGAGTGTTTCCTCTACTTGGTTCTGTCACAAACTGTTTAAAAAACAATCTGAATCATATCAAGAAAGTCATAGATCAAAATTTCTTGTCATGTTTTTAAAATCGGTTGTCCCATAGCAGTTACTGCGCTCCTTCAAATTTGGGGGCCTATAAAATCACACCCCAAAATTTATTTGTCAAAACCCTCGAAAACTGTAGCCAAACAAATTTTGTGTCCCATGCTTCTAATCTTTAAATCTTTTTCAACACAAAAAATTTTAAATTTTCTCGACATACATTGCCACTCCACCACATTCCAGTTGACTTATAAGTGTGGAATTTTTTTTAGCCCCCTCACTGTTTTGGGAAACCTTTCCTCCACCCGACTCCACTTTCTCACACTCACTCCCCAAAACCATTAGGCGAATTTTTGCCTCCTGTTTTCCCCTTTTGGAGAAGTAGAACCCCCTCCTTCAACCTTTAAACTGAGTTCCAAAACACTACAGCAAGCCCTGGTGCTCTATAATGCTCCACATAATCCCCCCGACAGCTCGGACAGGTTACCTTTATGCCCCCTAACATAGATTTGTACAGTGTTTTTCCAAAACATTTACCCCGCTTTTGTTTATACCTTCAGAAAGCCTTTTCCGATCGTCATGTACAATTGATAAGTTTAAAATGCCGGCTTTTCTCAAATTTTTCATAGTCAATGTAACGTTAGAGGAGTTTTTGTTTTTGAGGTATTCCTGTATTTTGGTATTTGGGGTGTTTTCATTACTTACTGCATTATACTTCCCGAAGGGGGGGTTTTTGTCTAGTTTAAGGGGCTCTTTTATCCAAAGCACAAGTTTTTTCTCCCCCCTTTCCGGTATCGAATCTATTAGTCTCCTATTTAAGTATACAGGTTAACCCCCACGAGTTTCTCTTTTTCCCAGGTTACAATTAAAAAATTATGTAGAAAAAAATAGAGTTTTTAATTTTTAAATTTTTTTCCTAGTTTAACCTACCCTAATGTTTTTTTTTTTATCCAAATTTTCTACTCAGAGAGACCAAAATCAATCCCTTAAAAGAAAAAGTACTTGGAAAAAAAGGGGGGTTTAAACTAGCTGGTCTAGTGGGGTAACACGACGGGCGGAGTTTTGTTTTCCCCTGACGCGGGTTTTTTGCTGTGGTTAGTGGCTAAAAACGACGGTTGGAGTTTTGAGACTTCTGACCCCGGGTTTTAAGCAGTGGTCTAGGGCTAACCGACGGTCTGGGTTGTGAGGGGCTCTTGACCGCGGGTTTAAGCTAGTGGTTAGTGGCTAACACGACGGTTGGAGTTGTGGTCCTTGACCGCGGGTTTAAAATAGTGGTTAGTGGCTAACAGACGGTTGGAGTTGTGGATCTTGACCGCGGGGGTTTTTAAACTAGCTGGTTATGGCTAAAACGACGGTTGGAGATGTGAGACTCTTGACCGCGGGTTTAAGTACTGGTCTAGTGGCTAACCGAGGGTGGAGTTCTTTTTCTCTCTGACCGCGGGTTTTTAAATCTGGGGCTAGTGGTAACACGACGGTCTGGGTTGTGAGTTCTCTGACCGCGGGTTTTTGTAGTGGTTAGTGGCTAACCGCGGTCTGGAGTTGTGAGCTCTCTGACCGCGGGTTTAAGTGTGGTCTAGTGGCTAACACGACGGTCTGGGTTGTGAGTCTCTCTACCCCGGGTTTAAGTAGCTGGTCTAGTGGCTAACACGACGGGGAGTTTGAGACTCTCGGGCCGCGGGGGTTTTAAACTGTGGTCTAGTGGCTAACACGACGGTTAAGTTGGAGACCTTGACCGCGGGGTTTTTTTAAATAGTGGTCTAGTTGGGTAACACAACGGTCTGGAGTTTGAGGGCTTCTGACCCCGGGGGTTTTAAACAGTGGTTTTTGTGGCATCACGAGGCCCCGGAGATGGAGACTTCCCGACCGCGGGTTAAGTAGTGGTTAGTGGCTAACACGAGGTCTGGAGTTTGTGAGACTCTCTGACCGCGGGTTTTGTAGTGGTCTAGTGGCTAACACGACGGTCTGGAGTTGTGGTCTCTTTTTAAGCTAGCTGGTCCTAAGTGATTTACACGACGGTCTGGATTTGTGAAGACTCCCCTCTGATCCGCGGTTTTAAGGTAAGCTGGTCTAGTGGGCTAACACGACTGGCCTGGAGTTGTGTAATCTCCTCTGGACCGCGGTTAAAAGCTAGCAGGTCCTAGTGCCACACGACGGTCCTGGAAGTTGTGAGCTGTCTCTGACCGCGGGTATTAACCTAGCGGTCTAGTGGCTAACACGACGTCTGGAATTGTGAAGACTCTCTGAACCGCGGGTTGAAGGTAAGCTTGGTCTAGTGGCCTAACACGACGGTCCCTGGAGTTTAGTCCTCCTCCTGACCACGGGTTTAAGCTAGCTGGGTCTAAGTGGCTAAAACACGGACGGTCATGGGAGTTGTGAAGACCCTCTGACCGCGGGTTTAAAGCAGCTGGTACTAGTGGCTAACAACGACGGTCCTGGAGTTGTTGAGTCACTCTGAACGCGGGGTTTTAAGGTAGCTGTCTATAATCTAACAACTAAGGGCTGGAGTCTGAGTCCCTCCCTCGACCCAGCGTTTTAAGCAAAAGCTCGCTAGAGGCTAACACGACGGTCTGGGTTGTGGAGTCCCTCTTGTTGGGTCTCTCATGATCCGCGGGTTTAAAGCTAGCTGTCTATTGCTTAAAACACGAACGGTCAGGAAGTTGTGAAGACTCTCTGACCGCGGGTTTAAGCTACTGTCCTAGTGGCTAACACGACGGTCTGGATTTCTGAAAGACCTCTGACCGCGGTTTTTAAAGCTAGCCTAGGTTCCCTTAGTGCTAAACACGACGGTCTGAGTTTGAGTCTCTCTGAAAAGCGGGCTTAAAGCTAGCTGGTCTAGTGGCTAAACACGACGGTCCTGGGAGATGTGAGACTCTCGAAACCGGGGTTTTAAGCTTAGCTGGACTAGTGGCTAACACACGGTCCCCCGGGGTTCTGAGACTCCTCTGACCGCGGGTTTTAAGCTAGCTGTCTATATTGCTAAACGAAACGGGCTGAGTTCTGAGTCTCTTCTGACCGCGGGTTTTAAGCTAGCTGTGCTAGTGCTTAACAACGACGGTCTGAGTTGGTGAAAGTCCTCCTCTGACCTGCGTGTTTAAGCTAAGCTAGTCCGAAAGTGGCTTAACAACGACGTCCTGGAAGTTGTGAGTCTCTCCTGAACCGCGGGTTTAAGGTAAGCTGGTTCTAGTGGCTAACACGACGGTCCTGAGTTTTGTGAAGACTCTCTGAACCGCGGGATTTAAGGTAGCGTTCTATGGCTAACACGACGGTCTGGATTTTGTAGGCTCTCTGACCGCGGGATTAAACTAGCTGGGTCTAGTGTCTAACACGACGGTCTGGAGTTTTGTGAACTCTCTGACCGTGGTTTTATGCTAGCATGGTCTAGTGGCTAAACACAACGGCAGGAGTTGTGGAGACCTCACTGAACCGCGGGTTTAAGCTAACTGGTCTAGTGGCTATCCACGACGGCCTGGAGCTGTGAGCTCTCTGACCGCGTTCAGCTAAGCTGGTCTAGTGGCTTAAACACGACGGTCCTGGAAAAGTTGTGAGACTCCTCTGACCGCGGGGGGGGGGTTTTTTTTTAAAAAGCTACTGGTCTAGTAAAGCCTATCACGAACGCCTGGAGAATGTAGACTCTCTGAAACCGCGGGTATTAAAGCTAGCTGTCCTAGTGGCCTTAACACGACGGGTCTGGAGTTTATGAGAGCTCTTCTGCAACCGCGGTTTAAGCCTAGCTGGTCTAGTGGCTAACACAAACGGTCCTGGAGTTGTTAAGACTCTCTGACCGCGGGGTTAAGCTAGCTGGTTCTAGTGGCTAACACGACGGTCTGGACTTTGTGGAATACTCTCTGACCCGCGGGTTTAAAGCTAGCTGGTCTAAGAGGGACTACCACGAACTGTCCTTGAGTTGTTGAGGACTCCCTCTGACTCGCGGGTTTATTAAGGTAATCTAGGTCTAGGTGGCTAACACGAGGGTCTGGGAGTTGTGAGACTCTCAGAAACCGGGGGTTTAAGCTAGCTGGTCTAGTGGCTAACACTACACGGGTCCTGGAGTTTTGTTGAGACTCCTCTGCGCGCGGGTTTAAGCAAGCTGGTCTAGTTGGCTAACACACGGTCTGGAGTTGGTGGGAGACTCACCTACCGCGGGTTTAAGCCTAGCCTGTCTAATGGCTAACACGAACGTCCCTGAGTTGTGCATCTCTCTGAACCGCGGGTTTAAAAGCTAAGCTGTCTAGTGGGCTAACCACGACGGTCTGGGAGTTGAGAGACACCATGAACCGCGGGTTTAAAGCTAGCTGGTCCCTAGTGCTAACACGAACGGTCTGGGGTATGGTGAGACTCACTGACCGCGGGGTTGAAAGCTAAGCTGGTCTTGTTGGCTAAACTCAAAACGGGCTTGAGTTCTGTTTTCTCTCTGACCGCGGGTTTAAAAGCTAGCTGGTCCTAGTGCTAACACACACTGTCTGGATTTTTGTGGGAAACCTCTGACCGCGGGTTAAAGCAAGCTGGTCTAGGGGCCCTAACAGGACGGTCCGAGTAGTGAGACCTCCTCTGACCGGGGTTTAAAGCTAGCTGGTCTAGTGGGCTTAACAACGACGGTTCTGGGAGTTGAAGTCTCCTGACCGCGGGATTTAAGCTACGTCTAGGTGGCCTTAACAACAACGACGGTCTGGAGTTTGTGAACGTTTTTTTTCTCTGAACGCGGGTTTAAGCTAGCTGGTTCTAGTGGCAAAAAACAACGACGGTCCACTGGAGATGTGAATGAACCCACCTCTTGAACCGCGGGTTTAAGCTACTTGGTCTAGTGGGCTATCACGACGGGCCCTGGAGGATTGGAAGTCTCTCTGAGGACCGCCGGGGTTCCAAGCTACTGGGTCCTAGTGGCCTAAACACGACGGTTTCTGGAGTTGTGAGAACTCTCGACCGCGGGTTTTAAGCTACCTGTCTATGGGCTAACCACACGGTCCCTTGAAAGTTGTGAGTCTCCTCTGAACCGCGGGTTTAAGCTAGCTGGTCTAATGGCTAACACGACGGTCTAGAGTTGTGAGAACTCTCTGAACCGTCCGCGGGTTTTTAAAAAGCTAGCTGGGTCTATGGCCATAACACATACATCCCTGTATTTGTTAGAACTCGCCCCCCTCTGAAACCCGGGTTTAAGATAAGCTTGGTCTAGTTGGGCTAACGCGAACGGGTCAAGTTGTGAAGGACTCTCTACCGAGGGTTCAAAGCTAGCTGGTCCCCCCTAGTGGCTAACCCGACTGTCCCCTTGAAGTTTGTGAGACTCTCTGACCGCGGGTTCCAAGCTATCTGGTCTAGTGGCTAACAACACGGTCCTGATTGGGGAGAACTCTCTGACCGCGGTTTTCAAGCTAGATGGTCTAATTGGCTAAAACACGACGGTCTGGAGTGTGAGACTCTCTGGACCCGTGGGTTTAATGCTAGCTGGTCCTAGTTGCTATCACGAACGTTCCTTTGAGATGTGAAACCCTCTCTGACCGTGGGTTATTAAGCAAGCTGGTCCCTAAGTGGCCTAACACGACGGGTCTGGAGTTGAACCTCTCTCCTCCTGACTCTCTCTGACCGCGGGTTTTAAGGTAAGGCCTTGTCTATGGCTAAACGACGGTCCCTGCAAGTTGTGAGGTCTCTCTGACCGCGGTTTAAGCTACTGTTCTAAGTGCTAACACGACGGGCAGGAGTTGTGAGAACTCTCTGACCGCGGGTTTTTAAGCTAGCTGTCAAGGTGGCCTAACACGACGGTCCTGAGTTTGTGAGACTCTCTGACCGCGGGTTTAAAAGCTAGCTGGTCTAGTGGGCCTAACACGACGGTGTGGAGTTTGTGTAGTCTCCTCCTGACACGCGGTTTTAAGCTAGCTGGTCTATTGCTAACACGACGGTCTGGCGATTGTGAAGACTCCTCTGACCGCGGGGTTTAAAAGCTAAGCTGGTAATAGTGGCTAAACACGACGGTCCTGGAGTTTCTGAGAACTCCTGACCGCGGGTTTTAAGCTAGCTGGTCTATTGGCTAAAACGACGTCCTGGAGTTCTGGATGACTCTCTGACATCGGTTTAAGCTAGCTGGTCTAGTGGCCTAAACACGACACCGGTTTCCTGAGATTTATTGTGAAGTCTCCTCTGACCGCGGGTTTAAATTAAGCTAGCTGGATCTAGGTGCTAAACACGACGGTCTGGAGTTGTCTGAAGACTCTCTGAACAGCGGGTTTTAAACAGCTGGTCTAGTGGGCTAAACAACGACGGTCTGGAAGTTGTGAGTCTCTCTACCGCGGGTTTTAAAGCTAGCTGGTCCCTGTTGGCCTAAACACGACACGGTTCTGGAATGTTGTGGGGAGTCTCTCAGACCGCGGGTTTAAAGCTATCTGGTCCTAGTGGCTAGAACACGACGGTCCCTGGAGTTTGTGTAGTCTTCTCCTAAAAAAGCGGTTTAAGCTAGCTGGTCTAGTGGACTAACACACGCCGGTCTGAGTTGTGAGTCCCTCCTCTGACCGCGGGTTTTAGCTAGCTGGTCTTTAGTGGCTAACACGACGGTCTGGAGTGTGAGTCTCTCTGAAAAAGCGGGTTAATAAAAGCTAGCTGGTCTAGGGGCTAAACACGACGGTCTCGAGTTGTGGAGACTTCCTGACCGCGGGTTTTTTAAAAATTTAAGCAAGCTGGTCTAAGTAGCTAACAACGACGGTCTGGAAGTTTCCGAACCCTCTGACCGCGGGTTAAGCTAGCTGGTCTAGCGGCTAACAAACACGGTCTGGGAGTTCTGGACCTTTCTGACCGCGGTTTTAAAAGCTAGCTGGTGTCTAGTGGCTCACACGACGTCTGGAGATGTGAAACTCTTGACCGCTGGTTTTAAACAAGCTTGTCTAAGGTGGGCTTAAACACGAACGTCTGGAAGGTTCGAGACGCTCTGACGCGGTTGAAGCTAGCTGGTCCTAGTGGCTAACACGAAACGGTCTGGAGTTGTGATCTCTCCTACCGCGGGTTTAAAGCTAGCTGGGTCAAGTGGCTAATACTAACGGGCTGGAAAGTTCAGAGTCTCCTCTGAACCGCGGGTTTAAAGCTAGCTGGTCTAGGGGATAAACACAGAAACGGTCCTGGAGTTTGAAGAACTTCTCTAAACCGCGGGTTTAAGGTTAGCTGGTTCTAGTGCAAACACGACGGTCTGGAGTTTGTGAAGTCTCCTCGTACCGCGGTTTAAAGCTCTAGCTGGATCTAGTGGCTAAGACGAACGGTCTGGAAGTTTTGAGACCTCTCTGACCGCGGTTTAACTAAGCTGTCTAGTGGGCTAACGCGAGCCGGTCCCCCTGTAAAGTTGTGAGAACTTCTAGACCGCGGGTTTTAAAGCTAGCTGGGTCTATGGCTAACACGACGGTCTTGGCTTTCAGAGTCCTTCTCTGACACGCGGGTTTAAGCTAGCTGGTCTTTGGCTAAACACGACCGTTCCTGGAGTTGTGAAGACTCCCTCCTGACCGCGGGTTTTTAAGCTACTGGTCTAAGTGGCTAACCAAACGGTACTGGAGTTCTGACAACCCTCTGAAAAACCGCGGTTTTAAGAGCTAGTGGTCTAGTGGCTAAACAGGACGTCTGGAGTTGTGAGACGCTCACCGCGTGTTTTAAAGCTAGCTGGACCAGTGGCTAAACCAGAAGTCCTGGAATTCTGAGACTCTCTGAACAGCGGGTTTTAAGCTAGCTGTCTAAGAGGCTAACACGACGGTATAGGTGTTTTGAACCTCACTGAAACCGCGGGTGTTATGCCTAGTCTGGTCCTATGGCTAAACACACGTCCCTGGAAGTTGTGAAGCCTCTCCTGACCGCTGTTTTTAAAAGCAAGCTGGTCTAGTTGGTAAACACGACGGTCTGGAAAAGTTGTGGAAAACTCTCCTGACCGCGGGTTTAATCTAAGCTGTCTAGTGGCTAACACGACGGTCTGGATTTGAGTGTCCCCTCTCCTGAACCGCGGGTTTAACCTAGCTGGTCTAGTGGCTAACCACGACGGTCCTCGAGTTGTGAAAGAACCTCTCCTGACCGCGTGTTTAAGCTAGCTGGTCTAAAGTGGCATAACACGAAACGGTCCTGGTGTATGTAGAGAACTACTCTGACCGCGGTTTTAAGTTTAGCTGGTCTAGTGCCAACAACACGGTCTGGAGTTTTGTGAAGACACTCTGACCGCGGGTTTTAAAAAGCGAGCTGGTCTAGTGGCTAACACGAAATGGTCTGGAGTTGTTGAACTCCCCCTCTGACCGCGGTTTAAGCTAGCAGGTCTAGTGGCTAACACGACGGTCTGGAGTTCTGAGTCTCTCTAACCGCGGGTTTAAGGCTAAGCTGCTCTAGTGGCTAACACGAACGGTCTGGAGTTGCGAGTCTCTCTGAACCGGGGCGCGGGATTTAAGCTAGCTGGTTCTAGTTTGGCTAAACAACGAATATGACGGTCCTGGGAGTTGTGAGTCCTCTCTACCCGCGGTTTAAAGCTAGCTGGTCTAAGTGGCTAACAACGCCGGTCCTGGAGTTTGTGAAGTCTCCTCGACCGCGTTTTTTAAAAGCTAGCTGGTCCCTAAGTGGGCTTAACACGACGGGTCTTGGAGTTGAAGTCCTCTCTGACCGTGGGGGTATTTTAAAGCGAGCTGGTCCTAGTGGCTAAACAACGCGGTCTGGAAAGTTGTGAATCCTCTCTGAACCGCGGGTTTAAGCAAGCTGGTCTAGTGGCTAAACACGACGGTCCCTGGAGATTTCTTGAGCTCTCTGACCGCGGGTTTCAGCTAGCTAGGTCTGAGTGGCCAACACGAACGGTCTGGAGTTTCCTAAGACCTCTCCTGAACACGCGGGTTTTAATGCTAGCCTGGTCTATGGCTAAAAACTAACGACGGGCTGGAAAGTGTTGAACTCTCTGGCCCCGCGGGTTTTAAGCCAGACTGGTCAAGTGGCTAACACGACGGTCCTGGAAAGTTTCTAAAGACTACTCTGACCGCGGGTTTTCAAAGCTAGCTTCTAGATGCCTCTAAACACGACGGTCAGGAGTTGTAGTCTCTCTGACCGCGGGTTTCATAAAAAAGCCTAGCTGATCAAGTGGCCTAACACGAACGGACCTGGAGTTTTTTGAGCCTTCTCTGACCACGGTTTTAAGCTAGCCTGGTCTAGTGGCTAAACACGAACGGTCCTGGATGTTGTGATACTCTCTGACCGCGGGTGTAAGCTAGGCAGGTTCTAGTGGTCATACAACGACGTCAGGGATGTGGAGGACTCCCCCCTCTGACCGACGGGTTAAGCTAGCTGGTCTAGTGGCTAACACTACGGTCCTGGAAATGAGAGACTCTCTGACCGCGGGTTTTATGCTAAAGCAGGTCCCTAAGTGTGCTAACACGAACGGTCCCTTGGAGTTTGTGAGTCCTCCCTGGCCCGTATAAGCTAGCTCTGGTCTAGAGGCTATCACGACGGTCCCTGGAGTTGTGAAGTCCTCTCCGACAGCGGGTTTAAGCTAGCTGGTCCTAAGTAAAAGCTATCCCACGCGGCCAGGAGAATGTGAGAACCCTGGTTGAACCGCGTGTTTTAAGCTAGCAGGTCTAAGTGGTCTTAACACTACGGTCTGGAGTAGTTGGTTGAGACTCCTCCTGAACCGCGGGTTTAATAAAGCTAGCTGGTCTAAGTGGGCTAACACAAACGTCTGTGGAAAAGTTGTGAGACTCTCGGAACCGCGGGGTTAAAGCAAGCTGGTCTAGTGGCTAACAAACACGGTCTGGAAGTATGTTGAATAAACTCTCCTGACCGCGGGTTTAAAGCAAGCTGGTCTTGAAAGCTAACACAACTGATCTTGGAAAGTTGTGAGACTCCCTCTGACCGCGGGTAAAAAAATAAGGTAAGCTGTCTAGTGGCTAACACGTCGGACTGGAGTTGATGTGAGACTCCTCTGACCGCGGGTTTTAAACTAGCCTGGTCTAGTGGCTACAGCGGACGGTCCTGAGTTTGTTTGAGACTCCTCAGACCGCGGGTTTAAGCAAGCTGGCAGTGGCTAACACAACGTCGGGATTTGTGAGACTCTCTTGACCGCGGGTTTAAAGGCTAGCTGTTTCGAGTGGCTAACACGACGGTCTGAGATGTGAGACTCTCTGAACCGCATGTTTAAGCTAGCTTGGTCAAGTGGCTTAAACCAACGACGGGGCTGGAGTTCTGTTTCTCATCTGACCGCGGTTTAATAGCTAGCTGATCTAGTGCTAAACAAACGAACGGGTCTGTGTTGTGGGAGTCCCTCTCTGACCGCGGGTTTTAAGCTACTGGTCTGTTGGCATAAACACGACTGTCTGGAGTGAGTGAGCCACCCTCTGACCGCGGGTTTTAAGCAACGTGGTCTAGTGCTAACACGACGGTCCTGGATATGTGAGACTCTCTGACCGCGGGGTTTAAAGCTAGCGGTCTAGTGGCTAACACGACGGTCCTGGGGATGTGGAGACCTTCTCTGAACGCGGGTTGAAAGCTAGCTGGTCTAAGTGGCCTAACACGACGGGCTGGAGTTTCTGTTTCTTTTCTCTCGACAACGCGGGTTTTACAGCTAGCTGGTCCTAGTGGCTAACACGACGTCCCTGGACAGTTGTGAGCTCTCTGAACCCGCGGGTTTTAAAGCTAGCTGTCTAGTGGCTAACACGACGGTCTGGGAATTAGACTTCCTCTGAACCGCGGGTTGAATCTACTGGTCTAGTGGGCTAACACGACGGGCTTGGATTTCTGTTTTCTCTCTGACCGCGGGTTTAAGCTAGCTGACAAGTGGCTAAACACGAACTGTCCCCTGGAGTTTGTGAGACGCTCTGAACCGCCGGGTTAAAGCAAGCTGGTCTAGTGGCTTAACACGACGGTCCTGGAGTTGTGAGAACTCCCTTGACCGCGGTTTAAAGCTATCTGTCTAGTTAGCTAAACCCGACGGGTCCTGGAAGTTGTGATCTCCCCCACTGACCGCGGTTTAAGCTAGCTTGTCTATGGCTAACAACGAACGGTCTGGAGTAGTTGAGACCCCTCTGACCGCGGGTTTAAGCTAGCTGGCTAGTGCCTATCACGTACGGTCCTGGAGATGTGAGACTCTCCTGACCCGCGGGTTTAAGAAGCTAGCTGGTCTAGTGGCTATCACGACGGCCCTGGAGAAATGTGAAGACTCCCCTCCTGACCGCTGGTTCTAGCTAGCTTTCTAGTGGCTTAACCGACGGTCCACCTGGCAGTTGTTGAACACTCTGATCGCGGGTTTAAAGCTAGCTGGTCCTAGTGGCAAACACGACGGTTCTGGAGTTGTGAGTCTCCTCTAGACCGCGCGGGACTAAAGCTAGCTGGTCTATTGGCAATCACGGACTGTCTATAGTTTGTGAGACTCCACTGACCGCGGTTTAAAGCTAGCTGGTCCTAGTGGCTAACAACAACGCTGGAGAATGTGAGACTCTCCGACCGCGGGTTTAAGCAAGCTGGTCTAGTTGCTAACAACGTACGGTCTAGAGTAGTGAGAAACACTACTGACCAGCGGGTTCAAGCTAAGCTGGTCTAAATTGGCCCTAACACGACGGACTTGAAGTTTAGACGATACCTCTGACCGCGGGTTCAAGCTAGCTTGTCTAGTGGCTAACACGACGGTCTGGAGTTTGAAAGACTCCCTCTGACCCGCGGGTTCCCATACTAGCTGGTCTACGTGGCTAAAACCACGAAACGTCTGGAGTTTGTGAGACTCTCTACCCGGGGTTTAAACTAAGCTGGTCCTAGTGGCCTAAATCACACGGTCCCTGAGATGTTTAGACTCCACTGACCGCGGGTTAAACTAGCTGGTCGCCCTAGTGGCTAAACACGACGGTTCTGGAAGTTGTGGACCTCTCAGACCGCGGGGTTTTAAGGTAGCTGGTCTAGTGGCTAAACAACAACGGTCCTGCAAAGTATGTTGAGTCTCTTCTGAAACCGGCGGGTTTTAAGCAACTGGTCCTAAGTGGGCCTAAACAGACGACGGGCTGGGAATTAGATGAGACTCTCCTGAACCGCGGGTTTTTTAAGCTAGTGGTCCAAAGTGGCCAACACGACGGTATCAAGAAGTTGTGAAGGACCCCTCTGGAAACCGCGGGTTTAAAGCTTAGCTGTCTAGTGGCTAAAACACGACGGTAGGTGGAAGTTTTGTTAGTCCTCTCTGACCGCGGGTTTTAAGCTAGCTGGTCCTAGTTGGCTAACAACGACGGTCTGGAGTTTGTGGAGACTCTCAGCACGCGGGTTTAAGCTAGCTGGTATAGGGCTAACACGAAACGGGTCCCCTGGAAGATTTCTGAGAAGACTCCTGACCCGCGGGTTTAAGCTAGCTGGTCTAGTGGGCTAAAAACGACGGAATGAAGTTCCTGAAGACTCCACTGACACGGGTATTAAGCCTAGCTGGTCCCTAGTGGCTTAAACACGACTGTCCCTGGAGTTTTTTGTTGAAGTTCTCTCGACCGCGGTTTAAGCTAGCTGCCCCTAGTGGCTAACAAACACGGTCCCTGGAGTTTCCTGAAGACCTCTCTGAACAAGCCGGTTTAAAGCTTACTGGTCCAATTGGCTAACACGACGGTTCTTGAGTTGTGAAGTCTCTCTGACCCGCGGGTTTAACTAGCTGTGGTCTAGTGGCACAACACGAACGGGACTGGAGTTGTGGAGTCCCTCTCAGACCGCGGGGTTAAAAAAAGCTAGGCTGTCCTAGTGGCTAAACACGAACGGTCCTGGAATTGTTGAAGTCTCTCTGAAAGCGGGTTTTTAAGCTAGCTGTCTAAGTGGCTAACAACGAACGGTCCTGGAAGTTGTGAGTCTCTCCTGAACCGCGTGTTTAAAGCTAGCCTGGTCAAGAGGCTAACACGACGGAGTCCTGGAGTTTTGTGAGTCTCTCTTGGAAAGCGGGTTATAAGCTCGCTGGTCTAGTGGCTAACAACGACGGTCTCGAGTTTGTGAGACTCCCTCTGACCGCGGGTTTAAAAAAAAAGCTAGCTGGTCTAGTAAGCTAACACGACGGTCAGGAAGTTTCTGAGAACTCCCTCTGAACCGCGGGATTTTAAGCTAGCTGGTCAAGGTGGATAACACGACGGTCTGGAGTTTCTGAAACTCTCTGACCGCGGGTTATAAGCTAGCAGGTCTAGTGGCTAACACGACGGCTGGAAGAAATGTGAGACTCCCTCTGACCGCGGGTTTTAAAAAGCTAGCTGGTCCTAGTGGCTAACACGAACGGGTTCCCTGGAGTTTTCCTGAAGACTCTCTGACCGCGGGTTTAAAAGCTAAGCTGGTCTAGTGGCTAACACGACGGTCTGGAGTTTGTGAGTCTCTCTGAACCGCGGGTTTAAGCTAGCTGATCTAGTGGCTAACACGACGGTCTGGAGTTTGTGAGACTCTCTGACCACGGGTTTAAGCTAGTTGGTCTAGTGGCTAACACGACGGTCTGGAGTTGTGAGACCTCTGACCCG